>MU665414.1:10801-36338 GCA_026770625.1 Nicotiana glauca
CTTAATAGTTGTTCATAAATAATTCCATCATTATCAATATATCTCATATTAACCACCACCTCATTTCAAATTTTCACAATTCTGACAACAGAATGTGAGGCATGAAGACCTTATTATTACTTACTCGAATTAATGAGTCACATTTAACGTCACCTGGGATCTCATATCATACGCTAAAACTCAGTGTTTACAGCACGAAAATGGCTGAATATGAACATAAAATATACAAGAATTATCAAATCAACCTAACTGGCATGACTTCCTTTTAATATTATCGTATGAATTAAACTTTACAAAGGGAAACTTTAAACTCATAAATATTTATCACAAGGACCTCGTCCTTACAGAACCTTCACCGCGGCTTGCAACCCGATTTAAATATTTCACATTATGCCAACTGCAGTTTTCAATTTCCTTTCTTTCTTCTTCTCAATAAATTTCGTAAACATTTTTTTTCCGTAGCACATAACGAACCCTCGTACCGGTAGGGCATATAATTCATAAAAAAAAAGTTGGAACTAATTATTCTGAAACACATTAAACCCATTGTAGTGAATAATAAACGTTACTTTAACCTTACCCCAAATCCTTGGAGCCCAATTTCTAACATCCAGAATTCTTTTCAAGACNATCTTAATCAAGCTCTCAGAACTAAATTCCTCTAATTCAACCACGCCATGTAGGTCATCAAACTCAGAAATATTGCCATATTACTACAGCTAGTTCAACAAAAAATCTTCACAAGCTTAGGTAACATAGACCGTAAAATACCTCAATTCCACTACTAAGATCACCTTCATTCTCGTGAAAATCAACTCAAATTTCTCAATTAGAGTCAAATTCAAATCTCAACACATACACCCTGTTAGTAGAAAAGAAACTCTCTACTCAACATTATAAGGAACACACCTACGTAGATTATTCCGCATGAGATAACCCACCTGCTTTGCCTCCAATCAACATTTTTGTATACCTTCCACCGTCATGCACATTACACAATCACTTAGTCTTCTTGAGTCTAAACTCATACTGTAACATGAAATTTACTTCACTCCAAACAGGAGACTTGAAAAGATTCTTCACGCCCATAACTCGGAGCTATACCTCTAATCACAATGGAAATCATACACTTAATAGTTCACCTATCATCCAGCAGATCTTCCTCGACACTTCCAAGTCATATAGAAACATCTCGCAGTACTAACATACCCATCACATTGCTACCCAGCCGTCATTCCCACTAATAGGGGCAATACCTGACATATAAGTTCAAAACACTTGCTCACACAATCAACACATCGGTGCTCAAGCCGTAGGAAAAGATCCGGCCACAAGTCCTTCAGACTGACCCAACATCAACTCATAGAGATCACGTCTCGCCCCTCAATCAGGGAATCACAAGCCATCAAGGCACATCTGATATTAAGCTCTCATGCACGCATGCGAACGCGTCGAAGGAATTTCAAGAGTTACTTTTCAAGCTGAATCAAGAACGCACGATAAGAATTCAAGAATGTGAAGTTTTCCTAAAGGTTCTGCAGCCTCTCAAGGATAAATACAAACATCTCTGTACCGATCTGCGAGACTCTACTAAACCTGCTCATGACTCGTGAGACCTAGTAACCTAGGCTCTGATACCAACTTGTCACGACCCAATTTCCTAACCCGATCGTGATGACACCTCTCGTGAAGACAAGGCCAGCCAACTAACCCATATTGTCTCTTTAACAATTATTAAACATAAATAAATAAATAAATACAGCTTAACGACAATAATAATAACCAGTGTTTACAGCCCAACATAACCCGACCGGGGTATCATAAGTCACGAGCATCTAAAGAAAACCTGAACACAACTACATGGCCAATAATATACAAAATTAAATTCTAAAATTCTAAATACAATGTCCGGTGCCGCGAACGCTGGCGGTCACCTTGCTCAGCTACAATAGTAATACATTCAATCAACTAATATCCCGCTACCGGGTGATCAATACCTACATCTGCACTCGAGGTGCAGGGAGTAAAGTGAGTACTCCAACTCAGTGAGTAATGAGAATAAATAATGACTGAAAGCATGAAATCTCATAAAGTCACAATTAACGCTATCTCAAGCAGTAAAATCAATTATACAATAAACTGTGGAGTATCGAATAAATCGCTTTTAAAACAGTGAAGACAATTAATTTTAACAAGTAAGGAATAATTAGAAACTTGCCCCTCGGGCTCCATAACAAACTCTCAGCACAGTATCAGCCCCACGGGCTCCCTCCCAACTCACCAAAACACAACATCGGCCTCTCGGCCCACTCCCAACTCACAAAACACAACATCGGCCTCTCGGGCCCACTCCCAACTCACCTGGGTACCCTGCGCTTACTGGGGGTATGTACAGACTCCGGAGGGGCTCCTACAGCCCAATCGTAATATCATAAGGCCTTAAAGCCTTCACACATCACACTCGAGGCCTGAAAGCCTCCTCACATAACACTCGAGGCCTGGAAGCCTCCTCATATCACTCAACATATCCTCACATATGGCCCTCGACCTCAATCAGTCCAGAAAATAATCATAATCCCCTTGGGCATCAGTAAAACAATGGTGCTCAGCTCAAACAACATTATAAATATTATTTGAACTCAGTCCAATTGAATTATACTATTTCAACTGTCACGACCCGGTCCAACACTGTGCATATATTGTCCACTTTGGGCCTAGCCCGCACGGTTTTGTTCTCCCCCAAGTCACACTTGGGGAAAAGGCCTATGCACATGTTGTCCCAAGCCTTACTAATATAGCCCAAGACTCTCCATCTCATTTCCGATGTGGGACTCCTGTGAGCTACAGTGCCATTGAGCTACAGTCCTACTGCTACACAGTTCCACTGCATGCTCACCTTCACTCTGAACTCACCCACCAACAGAACACAATGTCCTCATTGTGGGTATCCACCAACATAACAGTACCCCCGCGTGAACAGTACCGAAATTTTCTGGACAGGTTTAAGGTCCAGCAGTCCGGGTTTGGTCATTTTTTTTACTTCAAAGCTCGGATTTTGGCCGATTTTTAGCAAGAAATAATGGGAAATCTTGAGGTAAGTCACTTGTGATCATTTCTACTCCATAATATTGAATTATCATCGAATAATCCGACTAGATTACATGTTTTTTTGGAGTAAATTGAGGATTTAGGCCTAGGGATTTGAAAATAAGATTTGAAGATTTGAGGGGTCATTTGAACTCTGATTTTGGTGAATTTTATATGTACGGACTCGTGGCGAGACCAGGAATCCGGTGATGTGAATTTTGTAATTTTTCGAGAAGTGGGCCCGGGGCTCGAATTTTGCTAGTTTCGAGATTTTTGCTATTTCTTGATTGTTTTCGATTGGGTATTGTTCCCTTATCATATTGTGATGTATTCGCTCTAATTTTGGATAGATTCGACATGCGTGGAGGCCGATTTTAGGAGCAAAGGCGTCGCGAGCTAGAGATTTCACCGGTTCGAGGTGAGTAATGATTTTAAATGATGTCATGAGGGTTTGAAACCCCGGATTGCACAATGTACTGCTATGTCGAGATGAGGCACGCGTTGTATGACGAGCGCGGGGTCATTTACTATTGGGGATTGTGACTTGGTCCATCCCGGTTGATATTTTATCGCGTATTTGATAAAGACTTGTTGTTTTTCACCATAATTTGGGCTTATTGCCATATTTGGGCTTCGTGCCAATTATTTGAAATCCTTTTGTGAATTTCCATCATTATTTTTCCTCACTAATTAAAATATTATTTGAACTCAGTCCAATTGAATTATACTATTTCATGAATTCAGCTACATTTATACTCAACTTGAGATTTAAATGATATTTATAATGTTGTTTGAGCTGAGCACCATTGTTTTACTGATGACCAAGGGGCTTATGATTATTTTCTGGACTGATTGAGGCCGAGGGCCATATGTGAGGATATGTTGAGTGATGCGAGGAGGTTTCCAGGCCTCGAGTGTTATGTGAGGAGGCTTTCAGGCCTCGAGTGTGATGTGTGAAGGCTTTAAGGCCTTATGATATTGCGCTTGGGCTGTAGGAGCCCCTCTGGAGTCTGTACATACCCCCAGTGAGCGCAGGGTACCCAGGTGAGTTGGGAGTGAGCCCGAGAGGCCGATGTTGTGTTTTATGAGTTGGGAGTGGGCCCGAGAGGCCGATGTTGTGTTTTGGTGAGTTGGGAGGGAGCCCGTGGGGCTGGTACTGTGCTGAGAGTTTGTTATGGAGCCCGAGGGGCAAGTTTCTGATTATTCCTTACTTGTTGAAAATAATTGTCTTCACTGTTTTAAAAGTGATTTATCCGATACTCCACGATTTATTGTATAATTGATTTTATTGCTTGAGATAGCATTAATTGTGCCTTTATGAGATTTCATGCTTTCAGTCATTATTTATTCTCATTACTCACTGAGTTGGAGTACTCACTTTACTCCCTGCACCTCGAGTGCAGATGCAGGTATTGATCACCCGGTAGCGGGATATTAGCTTATTGAAGGTATTACTACTGTAGCTGAGCAAGGTGACTGCTAGCGTTCGCGGCACCGGACATTGTCTTTAGAATTTCAGAATTTAATTTTGTATATTATTGGCCATGTAGTTGTGTTCAGGTTTTCTTTAGATGATCGTGACTTATGACACCCCGGTCGGGTTATGTTGGGCTGTAAACACTGGTTATTATTATTGTCGTTAAGCTGTATTTATTTATTCATTTATGTTTAATAATTGTTAAAGAGACAATTTGGATTAGTTGGCTGGCCTTGTCTTCACGAGAGGCGCCATCACGACCAGGTTAGGAAATTGGGTCGTGACAAGTTGGTATTAGAGCCTAGGTTACTAGGTCTCACGAGTCATGAGCAGGTTTAGTAGAGTCTCACGGATCGGTATGGAGATGTCTGTATTTATCCTCGAGAGGCTGCAAAACCTTTAGAAAAACTTCACATTCTTGAATTCTTATCGTGCGTTCTTGATTCATCTTGAAAAGTAACTCTTGAAATTCCTTCCACGCGTTCGCATGCGCGCATGAGCGCTCAGTATCATAGAAAGCAAAGGTAACAATACAAGGGATACTACCCTCAACAAGTAATAATAGTCGGGGATCTCTTGGTATCCCGAGGATCTCTTGGTATCCTCATCATATGCACCAGGGATCTCTTGGTATCCCGAGGATCTCTTGGTATCCTCATCATATACATTGGGGATCTCTTGGTATCCTGAGGATTTCTTGGTTTCCTCATCATATACACTGGGGATCTCTTGGTATCCCGATATATAGAAATACATGTGTCGAGGATCTCTTGGTATCCCGCACCCTCAATCCAGAATATATCAAGTACACGGGGATCTCCCGGGAAGTCATCCCGTAGTCTCAAATTAAACACACAACAACAACAACTCATAATCGCAGAGTAAATACAAAAATCCGTACAAGAAATAGTGAATTCTAGCCTAACATGCTTCACAGAGTACAAATAGTACAGTTAAAACAATTAAGCAAGTAAGTCAGCTAAACATGCTTCTCTAAGCTAGCACAAGTTTAAACTTACAGTCTAAAATGAACAAGTAAACAGGAAATCTCAATTTAAATACTTCAAGTAGAAACGGGTTTACAACAATTAGCTCAAGTACGCGTTCGTCACCTTACGTACGAGGCATTCAAATATTCAAGGATCATGTCCTAAGGGGAAAGGTCCCCCACACAAGGTTAGGCAAGCCACTTACCTCAAACCTGCTCAATATCACTGGGAACCACGCCCTTGCCACGAGTATCCGACTCCAAATGGCCCAAATCTATTCAATTCAATTACATATCGTAAATAATATTGCAAACAACTGATTCCATTATTAAAAATTAAAGCTAGGGCGCGAAAATAGGTAAAATAAACAAAATGCCCTTCCGCCAACGCCTCAGAATTGAATAATTTTCACATTTTCAGAACCCTCGTACACTCACGAGTCCAACCATATAGAAGTCTCCCAAATCGGAGGTCAATTGCTCACTCAAAACCCTATAGTTTGGTCTAAGAAGTTTTAAAAAAATTCTTCAAGTTTTAACCCCAAATTCGAATTTTAATGATGGATTTAACTACAAATGATGAAATATAACTAAAAGGGATTAAAGAAACGTTACCCACTAATTTTCTCTTCAAAACCCTCTGAAATCGCCTTTAACCGAGCCCTCAATTGATTTTCCAACTTTTAAAACTTAACCCTCGATTCTACTATATCCTGAACAGTCATTTCCGCTTTTGCGGACAAGGGACCGCTTATGCGTAAAATCAACCGCTTCTGCGGTTTTTACTTAAGGGACCAAATTCTGCTTCTGTGGATACACAACCGTTCCTGCGGTACCGCTTATGCGGAATATTGACTGCTTCTGCGGTTCCTGAGGGGGAAGCCAATCTGGCTTCTGCGATGACCAAGGCCGCTTCTGCGGTTCCCAAGCCACATAAGCGAAAAGATACCAGAAGCAGCAGCCAATACCACCTAATACCTTATTCAAACTTGTACCAATCTTGAAAACACCTAAAACAACACCGGAAACCCGATTTAATCAATGATTTAAGCCTAAGAACCTCACATTTCTTCCAAATACACTTTCGATCAAAACCTAACCAAAACCCGTCCGAATGACCTGAAATTTTCACACACATCCCAAATGACATGACGGAGCTACTACAACTTCTGGAATTCCATTCCGACCCTCGGATCAAAAACTCACTATCGGACCGGAAACTTCAAAATTACAAACTTCGGCATTTCAAGCCTAAATGAGCTATGGAGTTCCAAAATACATTCCGAACACGCTCCCAACCCCGAATTTACCTAACGGAGCTAACAGAACCATCGGATTTCCATTCCGAGGCCGTATTCACACTGTTCCGATTACAGACTATTTTTCAACTCTTAAGCTCTCATTTAGGGACTAAGTGTCCCAAAACACTCTAAATCCTAACATTGAACGTCCCGGCAAACCAAAATAGTAGAAATGAACTTAAGGGAAGTAGTTAATGGGGGATCAGGGCGTAAATTACAAAAATAACCGGCCGAGTTGTTACAGAGCGCTCCCAACTGGTCATCCTCGACCCTGATTTTTGATTGGTATCGGTTGTGCACATCTGACCACGTCACAGCTGGATACTCGATCAAGTTCTGCTTTAATTGTTGAGAGACAATCGAGCTTAGTTTGATAAACCCTTGCATAAAGGCTTGTACTGCCCAGTCATCAGAGTCCGGTGGTAATTCCATTCTTTCCATCTGAAACCTGGACACGAACTCCCTCAACATCTCGTCATCCCTTTGTTTTATCTTGAAGACGTCTGATTTCCTCGTGGCCACCTTTATGGCCCCGACATGTGCTTTCATGAAGGCGTCTGCTAACATATCAAATGAGTTAATCAAGTTAGGAGGTAAATTGTGGTACTAAATCATGGCTCATATCGATAATGTTTCTCTGAACGTCTTTAACAAGACCGATTCAATCTCGGCATCATTTACATCATTTCCTTTGACCCCGCAAATGTATGAAGTAATATGCTCCTTAGGGTCGGTTATCCCGTTATATTTGGGTATATCGGGCATCCGAAACTTTTTAGGAATAGGCATCGGAGGCGCACTTTGGGGGAACAGTTTTTATATGAACTTTTTGGCATCTAATCTTTTCAAAACTGAAGGCGCCCCCGGTATCTGGTCTATACGGGAGTTATAAGTCTCCACCTTCTTATCGTTATCTTCAATTTTATTTTCTCCGGACTCAATCCTCTTAGTGAGCTCTTCGAGCATCTTCATAATCGTGGGGTCAGTCCCCGAGCCGCTTTCATCGGGCCTTTCTAATGCTGGCTCAGCACGTCAATTGTTTTCATGTTTAGCTACACTCAGAGTCTTATTTTGACTTTGAAGTTGAGTAATGGCGATCTGCTGAGCTTGCAACATTACGAATATCACTTGGAGGTTGATTCCTCAATCACCCACGCCTTGTGTTCCTTGGTCACCAGGTCGGGCTTCCCTGCGTACACTCCCTCCAGGGTCTGTGTCTAAATCCGCGTTTAGAGCAATATGAGAACTAACATCTAGTGGTTCCAGATTTGGCACTTCCCCAGGGTTTACTGATGGTACATCGACCCCTAAATTGTTGTTTTCGCCAATACCTTCGTTGTCATGAATAGGTGCATTCTGTTAGCTAGACACATTTCAGCCTGAAAATAAAAAATTCTTGATAAGAAAAAGTATAAAAATAACGTGTGTAATAAGAATCAGTAAAGAAACAATCACTATTATCTTTAGCCCTACGGTGGGCGCCAAACTATTTACTTCAAAAATATGAATAACAATTAAATTTGATTTGTGATTTTAAAGATATGTGATTTAGTTCAATACCAATTAATAATGAAGAAATATGAAGCAGAAGTGAAAGAGACAAGTGAATCAACCCAATATAACTTGACAGTAGTGACCTCGAAATGGTGATCTCGAGGTGGGCTAAGAGCAATAAAGTAAGATAAGTAAAGCAAGAGCATCAGAGCTAAATGATAATGCTGATGAACAAAAAGCAAAAAGTAGAGAGTATATTCTTTTCTCATTGATTATATGTCCTGCAAATGATTGGGGTCCCCATTTATATAATAGGAGAATCCTAAATATGTAATATTTCTATTTACAATAGGGAATACTCCTAATACAGTTGTCTAACCGCCTAGTACGGAATCGTACAATCATATTCCGGGATTTGCGCCATGATCTTGGGGATGTGGCAGAAAACTAGCTCATTCTGTTACAAACCCATAACGGTACTATTACGGGGTCGAGCACACTTGGCCTCGATATTCCTCGGACTCCTATCCGGGCATTGCACTCTGCCTTCGAGTTCGAGTCTGGTCCTCTGGTTTCGAACTCGACCTCGCTCGAACTCGGGCCTAGGACGGAACCTCGAGCCTATAAACCGGAGGCATACGATTTCAACCGTATACAAATTTATTTTCATATCCCGGGGAAAGTATCCCAAAATAGAGTCCAACCACAATGATCAAATTGTTTATTTTCATGTATAAAGATATACTAGTTTACTGTATTATTTTTGTAGTAGGATAAACTAAGTTGTAACTTTAAAAGGGACTGTTTATTTTTATTTTTTAGGGATAACTCCCGGGATATATATATATATATATATATATATATATATATATATATATAAGGTCAATTTAAAATGGCTCATTTTAATATGTTCACTTTTTTATCTTTTGAATCTCGTTCGTGAAAATTTAAAATGGCTCATTTTAATATGTTCACTTTTTTTATCTTTTGAATCTCGTTCGTGAAAATTTCGGATCCACCTATCCAAAAGTATGCAATAGAGAGGCAGAAAAGGTGAAGGACAAGACGTGTGGATGAGTAAGAAGTAAAAAATATCTATACTACATCCAAGCCTAGATATTACTATAGCGAAGAGAATATCGTTATTTTCGCAAGAAACAAAATTAAGGAGTTGTATGTGCTAGAGACATGAACTATTTTCTGTCACACATCCATTAAGATAAGGTTTTAGATAGCTTCTGATAAGAACCTTTTATTTCTATTTTGTTAGTTGGGGAGCATCTTACATTGGAAGTTGTTAATAAATCTAAATATAACTATAGTGAAAATTTTCATCGTACGAGATCTTTTGGAATATTGTACCGCATGCAAGTTTAATCTAAAACGAATAATATCATATTAAGAATCACATTTTGAAATGACTTAATTATCCCAAAACATTCATCTATCTTTTCAATGTCTTTTGTAGTTGGTAATCAAATATTGCCTTCTTGAGAAGTTTTATACGCAAATCTTGAAACTACACGAGCAGGGGCGGATTTAGATTTACAGTGCACACATGAACTTGTGATCTTTTCGCCAAACTAAAAAATTTATGGATATATTTTGTAAAATTGATCAAATATTACATTTTAATTTAAGCTCTATGGGTTAACCTTAAAGGTTTTTTGCCAGATGTACCCATTGTATTTTTTAAATTATTGGTTCAAACATACTATTTGTTACAATTTTAATAATTTTTTTAAAGTACTAGGTTCAATTGAACCCGGTATCACAATTCTACATCCACCTCGGCCCCCATGCTCCAAAAAGATTAACGTTGCACTTGGTTGAATGTTGGGTTATTTATCCAAGGAAACATGAATCGATTCTCACTTAGTACTTCTTCTTTTCGCTTTTTAGTGATGTACCCATATTTAAGAAATTCTAGATTTGTCTCTGTCCGTGAGATATATTAGGTTAACTCATGAAGATAGAAATTGTGGTAGATTTATTCTTACTGCCTAATATGGTTTGAGGAAAATAATGTCGTATTTTCAGACTATTACATTGTTGGTTTTTGCGTGCTCGTGAGACTTATATTTGGAAATTCGACGTTCAAAATGCAACTGAAGAAAACAAATTACTTAAACTGAATTTATAAAACAAATTACCAAAGTCCTAGAAAGTCCAGAAAAGCAAAATTCAACTCAGATAATTGACACTTAAATTAAACATGACACACAAACAAAACATACAAGACATCAAAAACATAAAATTTTCAAAAAATACTAAAGTGAAACTAAACAAATTAAAGACCCAATGATTTGTGTCGAAACTTATTCCAACAACAACAACAACTACGCCTCAGTCCCAAATAAGTTGCTGAAACTTAATTAGTTGGTGCCGCCAAGGACACCCTTCAACTTCTTGATTGTGGCAGCATCAAGGAACGTAGTAGCCTGCACAATTTCAGTAGCCAAATCATTAGCAAAGAGAGCGAAATCCGTAATTTGAAGACCTGGAGTTGGACTACTGAAAGAAACAATAGCTAGAGCTGCAGCTTTCCCAGAGTTAATCTGGAAATGCAACAACCCTTGTGGGAAAACCATAATGTCTCCTTGTTTAAGGTTCTTGAAAAAAACTTTGTTGTCTGAAGAAGAAATAAATCCAGCACAAATTTGTCCTGTTGCAACATAAAGTACTTCTGATGCTCCAGGGTGTGTATGCATTGGGATAACACCACCCATAGCTAAATCTAACCTAGCCATTGAAATTCCAAGACCGTTAAGTCCTGGAAATTGAGGAGCAAAAGCAGGAGTGACTGCAGCTTTAATGAGAGGGTTAAGTTTAACCGGAGTGGCTAAGCCAGAAAATACAAAGTCATTCACAGATACCGCGGATGGTTTTTTGCAGGCGTAGCCGCCTGGTCCGTCGGGGACTGATAAGTCCCCGACACAAAAATCGAGGACGGCGGCTTCAGAGGAGAGGAAGAGAAGGGAGAAGATGAAGAAAGATTGGAAAAACATCTTGTGAGTTCTTTTTCTGAAGATGGTTTTGCTAGTTGAGGAGTGTTTGTTATCTTGATAGGGTTTTGGCGTACGTATTTATAGAGTTGAATTTGCATGGATATTTTATTTTATTTTTCTTTATTAGTATTGGTTATTAGAGATATGGCGCCCATGCAGAGAAGGTTTCACGTGCATGCTTTTAGGGTACGAAGGAAACGACATATTTTGGGCTGTGATGCATGTGAACGATGATTTTTTGTCGTAGAATAATACAAGAATTCTCTTTTTTGAGATTTTGTTTGAATTTGTTCGAAAAGGCAGGCATATTCCAATAACTAAACAAAATTATTCCAATTAGGTAGGAGAGTATTTTGTATGTAAAATATGTCAACAAGTTCAATGATGGATTGTGTACGCTCTTATTAGAGTTTGAAGCCGTTCAATTGAATCTCCAATGTAGAGAAAATTACATGTAAGTAAAATTAAAGATTCTTATGCATATATATATAAGTTATTGAATCTTCTTGTTTTAAAGACAAGCTATAATCTAGTTGTAGGCAATTTGGACCCATTTAAGTTGTGACATTTTATCATTTTTCAAATCCCTTGTTGGAATTTCTGATTCTATCCCACCACTGACTTTTACATATTTCAACATTCTATTTGTATAATTGACGATTTTATTTTCGGGTAAAATAATTTTTTAAAGACAAAGATAAGTATTCAGAGAGAAGAGAATACACAATAGGATGTCAGGATCGATACTCTATATTATATCAACCTGTTTAATACTAGAGTTTTTGGTCAAAACTAATCTGATAAAGGGACACAAATTAAGGTATAATATCTCTTTTCATAGCTATCAGCGTCTCCACCATAGCAAAACTTTTAGTTTAAGGAAATTATTTCTTTTATCCTATTGTCCAGAACTTTTATTTGTTTGAGGAGAAAAAAATATCTTCTATATTGAATGTACAGATAGAAGATTAGGATCGTTCGTTTAAAGGGTTTGAGAGAAGAAATTCTTTGGACGGTGCCATGGTGGTGGTCCAATGAGAACATGGACAAAAAACAATTTGAAGGGCACAAAGAGACATTTTGACAACTAAAAATGGGTATATGAAAGTCTTCTGACACAAAAAGGATGACCCTTAATTCAAATGTGTGGATTTGTAAATTCCCTATCTTGTACGCCGTTTTGATTTTTCTAAGATTTGATTAGTTGCAGTAATCTTGTTTCCCTAACTCAAATCCATGTAATTGGTATGTAGGTTTTTTTAAGGAAAAATACCTAAAGTCCCCTAAACTTGTTTCGAAAATTCGATCGAATACTTAAATTAAACGGGCGATTCTTTACGCCATTTTTTTTATTTCAAGTAAATTTAATACCTCCTTAAAAAATGATCTGACTAGGATTCTCCCAAACTCGCGTGAAAGGGAGAAAAAGGGATAAAAAGTTGACCATGTCTTTTCTTTTTTACCTTTCTTTAATTTTGTTTCCCCTCTCTCCACCTCTTTTTCCAACCTTGCACCATTCTTCTTCCATCCACAGTCAACCACAGTATGCCATTGTATGGGTAAAATATGTTCATATTTAGTGAATGCATGAGAAAGCGATACGTGGAATCGAAGGCAAAAAATAACTAAACTCGAATGCAATGATCTCGCTTGTTACCGGAGAGATTTGATATTCATAACGATGCAATTAATGTCGCCATCCGGTAGCATTCAGTGAAGAATATTTTACAGCATTAAGTGCATGATTCGTTATAGAGAATATGGTATTCACTGCCCACCGTTACACACCCTTCAATGTCCCTTATAATTGTCATTAAATAGGAGTTTAATCCTAGGACCATGTTCCCTAGGTGCAGCTATAAATAGTGAGCTCTATCATCTTCATAATGGACACTAATTTTTTGACAACCATACACTCTATTCTATCAAAAGCTTAATAATATTTTACTTTTTTGCTTATTTGTATTGTTCTTATTGATATACGCCCGGAACCAAGATGTCTGTCATCTATTCCAAATTTTAGGCCGTCTTATATTTCTGTTTGATTTATCTATTATTTTTCGGATCAAAAATTTATTCACTTGTCTATTAACCACGTATAAACTCAACTGTACTGTTTTATGGGTAAACAGTTTGGCGCCCACCATGGGGCATAGACAGTCGTGTAATTGAATAGATCCTTGCATCTGTTACTAACTTGTTTGATTCTTTATTCTTAGTAAAAATTATTAAAAATAACAAATAATGGTATTAACAACACACACAATGTTGAGGCCCAAGAAATTCAGCCTCAATATGAGGATTCAATCAGTGATACTCACAACAAGGGGAACGAGGCCACGCCGGTCCACAACGGCCGATATTCGCGACATGTTCGGGAGGTAACTCCTGATGATGTTGAAGAAGAGCACGTCGTCGAAGTGGTCATAGTCTTGCAAAGGCAACATGAGGTCATTATAGGCCATCTCACACGGTAGGATAAGGTCATGATAGAACTTAAACGGGACTTGTCGGGCGCTTCCAACAATGCAAATGGGCGAGGCCTAGTTGTCCTCGGTGCTCCCACAAAACAAGCGACGCAGAGGGTCGACAACAATACCCCGAGGGGTGAGGTCGGCTCTGATGGGGCTGGGGGAATGGATACGGTCACAACAACGAGAATGATCCCTTTAAAGAAGAACTCATACGGTTTATGAGGAGTAAATGTCTGAATAGATCAAATTTCGGGCGCACCACCAATGTTGAAAGGGCCGGACTCAAAGAAATACATAAAATTGCCGTAGAAAACCAAGCGCGGCACCTGAACTAATTCCAAAGAGATTTAAAATGCCAGGTGTGCCAAAGTATGATGGAACTTTGGATCCTCAAGAGCATATCACCACCTATAGAACAACATTGAAGGGAAACAATTTAGTTCCCCACAAGATTGAGTTCATTTTGCTGAAGAAGTTTGGGGAGAATCTTACGAAAGAAGCCCTGACGTGGTATTCACTTTTGCGCAAGCAGTCCATAGACTCCTTTGAGATGCTCACAGATTCTTTAATCAAGGCCCATGCTGGGGCTAGAAAAGTACAGGCCCGAAAGGCCAATATATTTAGGATTGTACAAAGAGAGCCCGAGTTACTGCGGGAGTTCGTAACCAGGTTCCAAAAGGAAAGGATGTTTCTATTAGCCATTTTGGATGAATCGGCGGCCAAAGCATTCACCAAAGGTCTGAATTCGAGAAGTTGCGACACTTCTCGAAAGTTGAAGGAAAGTTTTCTCGAGTTCGAGGCAACAACTTGGGCAGATGTTCACAATCGGTACGAGTCAAAAATAAGAATTAAAGATGACCTGCTCAATTTTCTAGCGTCGATTAAAGGTCGGGATCGGGAGAAGAATAAAAAGAAATCCAAACACGATTTGATATGGATCGACGGTCTTCAAGGAGTCGGTTTTTGCCCTATGAATGGGCCGAAGGATGTGGCAGAGGTTTTCGGTCGGTGGGCACATTCTCTACCGATAGAAGAACCGATCACGGTCGAAATAACAGGTCGTTGCAGAACAAGGAAATGCCAAATTCTTTCTACCCTAGACTTTACGAATACTACTTCAACATCGGCATAGGGAAGATGGTATTAGCCACGAGTAACATAAAAGAAGCACCATTCCCGAAGCCAATAAGATCTGATCCCGGTCAGAGGGATCTTAATTTGTGGTGCGAATACTACAGGAAAAACGATCATCGGACTGGGAATTGTCGGCATCTGTGCGAAGAGGTAGCGATATTGCTAAAAATGTCTATCTTAGGGAATTTTTAAGTGACCGGGCTAAAAATAACTACGATCGCAATCGTGATAATGTGGAGCCTTCAAAAGCAGGAAAGGATCCCCCACGCTTGCCGATCAACATGATTTTCGGGGCAGGGTGGAGGGGGGAAGAGATCAATGGGGTTACATTTTTTGCAGTGAAAAAGACGAAAGTATTAGTGACCCATAGCAAAATACTCCGGGAAGTTGCTAAAGACGATATCACTTTTACGGAAGAAATCACTGATGGACTGCTTATGCCGCATAACGACGCCCTGGTAATTTCTCTAATTGTCTTATATTTCAAGATTGAACATATTCTAGTGAATCCAGGAAGTTCAGACAATATCATCTAATGAAGAGTGTTGGAGAAAGCCAACCACAACAGAAGTATCATTCCGGCCATAAAACTGCTCACTGGTTTAATTTGGCAAGCATGATAAGCCAGGGAGAAATCTATCTGCCTACGAATTCCATGGGGGTGATGAAGACGACCATTTTCGAGGTAATGGATGGTGATATGGGTTGCAATCTCATTATGGGGAGACCGTGGTTGCACAAAATAAAGGTTGTGCCGTCAACGTATCTTAAGTTGATGAAATTTCCAACTCCCGCTGGAGTTAAAAAAATACGAGGTGACTAACCAGCAACGAAAGAGTTGAATACAATCTTAGTCTCCAGTAGCAAAAGGAAGGAGCATGCAACATAGTAATTATAGGAGTCTTCACCTATTCCTGAGCCAAGAAAAGTCAACCAGGGGGAAGGGGTGTTGAAATGCTATCAGGTGCCAAGGAATTTCAAGGTACCAGAAGAGACAGACGCAACAAAGTCCACAGCAGAAGAACTTGACCAAGTCCTTGGAGCGGAAATTCCACTTGGGAACAGGACTGCACCCCGAACTCATGTTTGGTTTTGTTAATTTCTTAAATTTTATGTCGATTGTTTTACGTGATCGCATGCGGATATGACAGGTATCCCGCTGGAAGTGGCCGTACACAAGCTAAGCTTGGATCCCAGCATTCCTCTGGTAAGGCAAAAAAAATGTCCTATTGTCGAGGCCAGAAATAAATTCATCAAGGAAGAGGTAACTCACCTGCTTGGTATCTGTTCAATCCGAGAGGTAAAGTATCCCGCCTGGATAGCTAACATAGTAGTATCAAAGAAGAATAATAAATTTCACATGTGCGTAGACTATAATGACTTAAATAAGGCATCAACATTGATCAAATGATTAATGCAACAGCCGGGCACGAGTTAATGAGTTTCCTCGTTCTTAATCCGGGTACAATCAAATCAAAATGGACCCGGTGGTTCAGGAAAAACTTCGTTCATCGTGAATTTCGGCACATATTGTTACAACGTGATGCCCTTTGGGCTAAAGAACACCGGAGCCACTTGTCAACGGCTCATGAACAAGATGTGTGAAAAGCAGAAAGGGAAAACCATGGAAGTTTACATAGATGATATGCTTGTTAAGTTTTTGAACGCAGGTGATCTTATCAAAGCTTGCAAGAAACTTTTGACATCTTACAGAAGCACAACATGAAGCTTAACCCTGAGAAGTGTGTGTTCGGGGTCATCCCCTGGGATTCTTGGTGTCACAAAAGGGGATCGAAGTTAACCCCGAAAAAATCAAGGCCATCGAAGACATCCCGGACCAGCTATGAAGTGTAAAAGAGGTTCAGAAGCTAATGGGGAGATTGGCCCCTTTGAGCAGATTCATTTCACGATCTTCGGATAAATACCATCATTTCTTCTCGCTGCTCAAAAAGAAGAACAACTTCAAATGGACCCCAGAATGTCAACAGGCTTTGAGGGATGTGAAAAGGTATTTATCAAGTCCTCCGTTGTTATCGAAACCGGAATAAGGCAAAAATCTGTTGGTCCACTTAGTAGTCTCAGAGGTAGCGGTAAGTACTATTTTAGTCCGTGAGAATGAAGGTATGCAATCTTCTATCTATTATGGTAGTAAAATTTTAATGGGAGTAGAAACTCGCTACCCACATCTAGGAAAAATGGCCTTAGCTCTCGTAGTCGTCGCTTGAAAAGTAAGGCATTATTTTAAATGTCATCTGATAGATGTGGTGACCACTTTTCCCTTGCGAAATGTCCTCCTTAAACCCGAAGTTTCAGGTAGGATGGCCATGTGGGTCATTGAAATGAGTGAATTTGACATAGAATAAAACCTAGGACTGCGATCAAGTCACAAGTTTTGGCCGACTTTGTGGCCAATTTTAGTCCGGGACTGTTAGCTTTGGCAACAAAAGAAGCAGTGATGGTGTTAGAATTGACATCAAGAGTTTGGAACCTATTCACGGATGAAGCTTCCAACATAAAAGGGTCCAGTCTAGGCATAGTACTAACTATGCCATCGGGGGAAACCCTAAGGCAGGCCATAAGAATTGTTCTGTTGACTAACAATGAGGTGGAGTATGAAGCTTTGATTTTAGGACTCGAATTGGCTCGGGGACTGGACTTTGAGGTCATATAAATCAAATACGACTTCCAGTTAGTGGTAAATCAGGTGTATGAGATCTTCGAAGCCAAGGAGGAATGCATGCAACAATACATGATGAAGGTTTAGGCTCTGCTCGCTCAGTTCCGGAAGTGGTCAATAACGTATATCCTAAGTGAAGAAAATATAAAATCACACGCAATAGCTAACCTTAGCTCGTCCACAGAAATGAAAGGATCGAATTCTGGTACGGTCGTACAGCTTATGCACTCGGTTCTAGATACAGATAGCTATTACGAGGTAATTACGACTAATTTGGTTTGGGACCGAAGAAATAAGATTATTGACTATGTCGAATACAGAAAACCGCTTGAGGATCCTAAGGCATCTCGAGAGCTATGAAATAAGGTCGCACAATATAGTTTCAAAAGAGGTCAATTATAGAAAAAATCTTTCCAAGGCCCGTTGGCCCGCTGTTTGGGAGCCTCTGAGGCTAACTATGTTATGCGAGAAGTCCATAAAGGGATTTGCGGGAATAACTCGGGCGCAGATCCTTAGTACTAAAGTTAATAAGGGCATGGTACTATTGGCCCCAGATGGAACAAGACGCCAAAGCTTAAGTATAAAAGTGCGATAAATGTCAACGCTATGTACCGTTGGTACATCAATCGGCAGAGCCACTGCATTCAGTTCTATCATCATAGTCGTTCATAAAATAGGGGATGGATATCGTTGAACCGCTGCCACCGGCCCCCGGTAAGGTAAGATTTCTTTTGATTTTAACTGACTATTTTTTTAAGTGGGTGAAGCAGGTCCTAATTAGAAGATCGGCGAATGTGAAGTATTAGATTTTTTGTGGGAGAAAATAATTTGCATATTTGGAATATCAAAAGAAATAATCTATGATAATAGGCCACAATTTATAGGCGGAAAAATTACAAAATATTGAAAGCTTGAAAAATCAAGAAGATCACATCATTACCTTATATCCGAGCACAAATGGCCAAGCAGAATCAACGAACAAAGTGATCATACAAAATCTTAAAAAGAGATTGGAAGCAGCTAAAGGAAAATGGCCTGAAGAGTTTCCAGGTGTACTATGGGCATACCGAACAACAACCAAGTCAATCACGGGGGAGAATCCTTTTTGTTTTGTGTATGTGGAAGAAGCTCTGATCCTGGTGGAAGTAGATCATGAGATATTTCCGATCAAATAAAGCAGTAAACAATGAAGCAATATTAGTCAATTTGGAGTTGCTCGATGAACGTAGGGACTTGGCGCATATAAGGATGGCAGCTCAAAAACAACAAATAGAGAGATATTACCATCTAAGGTCCAACCTCCGTTACTTGAAAGTATGAGACTTGGTTTTAAGGAAAGTAACTGAGAACACTCGGAAACTCAATACGGAAAGTTGGGTCCAACGTGGGAAGGCCCTTACCGAGTTTGAGTTGTCACCGGGAAAGGGTCACATGAGTTAGAGAATCAAGATGGAGAAAAGTTGCCAAGAAACTGGAATGTGGCACACCTCAAGAGATACTATTGATGATGAACATCAGATGTACTGAAAGTATGTGCTGCACTCATTTTCCCTTCGTCCTACTTTTGCCCCAATTGGGTTTTTCTGACAAGGTTTTTAACGAAGCAGCAATGGAAAACATTCTACGAAGGAAGTTTCAGCAACAGTAATAAGAACTTTTAATGATAAGGTAGACAAGAGAAGAACCCACTGCGGAGCAGTTAGATAGTTTTTTGCTCGATAGCAAAGTTCCAATCGGGAAGTTGAGTTTGTTGTCGAATAGAGATTACCTGACCATTCACAAGTGTAAGCTACTGGCGGATTGTTAGATAGTCTTTGGCTCGATATCATACATTTCCAAGGGGAAGTAAAGTTTGTTACCGAACTGAAGATTATCTAGCAATTCACTAGTGGAATCCTCGAAGGTATAAAACTCCCAATGTTCTTCTTCGCATTCGAACACTAGGCAGGGAATGATATGAGGATATGGCAACAACGACAACCACTTCGAATGGAATATGAAACCCTAAAACATGATTGTACCATCATGATCGGGGACTGCACGGCCAACCCCATAGAAACAAGTTGTAAAAGTTAGCCACAAGAAATGTCTATTTCTTTTTCGCACAACGAGTGCTTATGCACTTTTGAAAATGGAAGGAATAAAGTAAATTCATTTTATATCTATCTTGTTTCTTATCTGATCGATGAATTGATTTTATTATATGAAAGTTAAACAATTACTTCAAATGCTAGTGTCGTAATAAACAGGAGATGTCCTCTTCAAGAGCACCGTAAACATAAAAGCGCCCTCTCTTACAAAAACCGTCACGTTAAAAGGTTGATTTTGGAAGAACTTATGCCCAGAATCCAAATTTTTTCGGGAGAAAATACACCCAAATCCTTGCATGATCAGATGCAAATAGTAAAACTTGCAAAAACACTTCTATGAAATAAGACACAAAGAGCAAACTTGCGCAAATGTTTAAACAAAAAGTACGCATAAAGGAAACTTATACTTGAATGAAAAAGTATTTTTATTTAAAAAAATGTGCCAAATGACACAAGTACAAAAGTTTGAAAAGGAAATCAAGACTAAGTGGTTGCATCTTCGGAACTTGGGGAAATGGTCATGCCCCAGGAGAAGCTGGTAGATCCGCTGCCGGTTCTATATATTGGAATTCATCATTTTGGCCTTCAACATCTATTTCCTCTTTAGTTCTTGAGAACTCATAACCAGAACCATAAGAATCAACTCCAGCTCATAGGCTTTAGCGATTTCGGCATCAAAGTCAATAACATTCGCTTTAGCCTCTTCCAAGGTTTTTCTTCTCATGTTGTACATCACATATGTTTTTTTAAGAATTAGGGAAGCCGCACGGCGCTTGAGTTCTTCTTTAAGTTAGTCAACCTCGGTAGAAAGGTTTCCCATGCTGATTTAATGAGCCAGAGGTTGACATCCAGATCACAGACAATAGAGCTGAAAAATCTATTATGCTCAATGGTCCTTTTATGCTTCTCCTCCGGTTGGGCATGCTTCACCTCGACAGCAACAAGCTCTTCAGTTTTGAAGTTCAAGGCTACCATTCAATCTTTAATGCGGAGGCAGACTCATGACCGGATACAGCAATAACGACATTACAAATTTCAACATATTTTGCCCTAACTTCTTCAAACTGAGCCCTCAACGGGGTTACTTCTTGGCTAAGGGTCTCTACTTATTGCTCACTTTGTTGCAACCGAGCCTCCAACATAACAGCCTCAATAGTTTTAGCTTCTAGTTTTGAGAGGCGAACAACAGTTTGGTCTCGCTCAGCCAAAAGTCGATCCAGCTCGGAGGTAAGTTCCTCCTTATCTCAAATCAACTTTTGGAGGCCCTCGGAAGCAAGAAAGTTGTCCTGCAAAACAAAGAATGCAAACTCAAAATCCTACTATATCAAATATAGAAGAAATAATGAATGAAAAGAAGAATATAACGTTGTTGTGTTGTGCATTGCATTGTTCAACAACCACTCTCCTGAGAGAGCTTGTATCATTTCCCTATCTTTTTCTGAAGCCAAAGGCTTCAGATAGTTTGTAAGTTCCACTGACCGGGACATTAGGTGGCATCTGGTGGAAACTGATAGAGTAACCCTCCTCCTCCTTTTTGGATCTTCAGAGGGGGCAGCATAATTTTATCCCAAGTTCCCATGAATCGGGGACTGTGGGAGAGAGGCATCCTCTTCTCAAGCAGTAGCGGCCGGAGAAGATGATGTAATAGTTGATGGTGGTGAAAGAAGAGTTGGTAAAGAATAAGACGAAGCTGATGGCGTTGAAGGATAAAAGTGGTTGTGGCAAGTGCATCGCTAGTTGTTTGTTGCTCATCAATCGAAGACGAGGGGGAATCGGTACTCAACCTCACGGTATCAGGAACAACAACTAGGACTCGGAAGCGAGAGTTAGCATTTTATACCATCTCATACTCCCCCTAGAGTACCGATGCATCTTCCTCAGTTGGTGTAACTAACTCGACAGATTGAGCAGTATGTTGAGATGAAGAAGGTCATCGTCTTCTATGTAGAGAATCCCCCTCATCGCTGGTTTCGCCATCATCATCAATTATTACAGTGTCTATGGTCGGCCCGGGCAAGGGGCTCATCACCACAACTTCCAGAGAAGACTCGGGAGCGGCACTCTTTGTCTTTTTGTTTTTTTCCCTGGCCGCGAAGGAACGTCTTCTCTTTTGTTGCTTGTTCTCCGACCGGAGCTCAGAGAAGAAGCACTCATACCAGAAGCAAGGCTGGAGACACCTGTCTATGTAAAAGCCTCCTGCAGCAGTCTCGCTGCATCAGCAGGACTAGCCAAAACGTCCTCCTCGGGTAGGTAGACCTGAATTCAACAAGAAACAAAAGTTAAACAACTACCTTATACAAAAATGTAAAAATAGGATAAGTTTGGTTTACCATAATTTTTGGCCTTCCACCCATATTTAAAGGATAGTTCTTTCTACATACGGGTCTCGGTCATTGTAAGATACAAAAATTTTTGGACCCACTGGTCCAGGCCTTCAACCCTAGGTGGAACCTACCAAGTCACTGAAATAAGCAAAAGAAGAAGGGTTAGTAACGTTATGGAATGATCTTTAACGGAAGAAAAGACAAATGGTGAACTTACGAGTGCGATTCTATATTTTCGGGAAGGATAAAGCCATAGCAGGAATGATGTCTCTAATGGCGACTGAAACGAACTGTTCCATCCGCCCACAGTCATTATCATCATCATGTTGGATAGCAGAGCATAGTGGTTGCGCTTGCAGATGTGAGCACGTGATCTTTGCCCCATAAGAGAAATACTCCCAAAGATTCAAAATAAAACAATTTTAGTTTGCTTGCAATTGTTGTAAATTTTGTGTTATTTTTCTTGTATTATTTGCATTTATCTGTGCATATTTATTTGTTTAAATAAATAAAAAATACAAAAATATGTTGCATTTGTATATAAAATTCAAGTTTACAATTAAGAATAATTAAGTTTGTTTTACGAAAATGAAAAATCACAAAAATATGTATTTTTTGCATTTTTAGTCTTTAATGTCCAAATTGTGCGATTTTATTTTAATTGACGTTTAATTTTGTGTAATAATTGTTATTAGGCATTAATTAGTATTTTAAGATAATTTTGGTTTTTATAATTTAATCTTAGCATTTTAGTTTTATTAATTAGTAATAGAAAAAAAAAGAAAACAAATAGAGAAACAAATTCGGAATTGGGCCTCTTCCTAAAGTTAAAATCTAGGCCCAAATATATATATATATGTGTGTGTGTATATATGCATATCTTAGGATACATATAATTATTTTTACCGTATTTGAATTTTTCACTCTATGTATTTTAGCTTTTGTTTCTTTTTTTATATATATAAGATAAAAATATAAATTTTAAAAGGTCAATTATTACTATTAATATTATTTATTTTTTTAAATAAAAAAAATCCAAAAATAATTTTTTTATTTTTTATTTCGGTTGGTTTTAAATAATTAAAAAAGGAAAGAAAGTTGGAATTAAAAAATAAAAGTTAAAAGTGGCTGAAAATTAAAAAAAATCAAAATAAAAGAAAGTTGAATTTTTAAAAGAAAAGTAAAAGAAAGTGGTCTTTTCTTTAATAAAATAAAAGAAGGTGAAAAATTAAAAAATAAAAGTAATTATAGTTGAAATTTTAAAAATAAAAGTAAATATAAGTGGGATTTTTTTTTCTAAAAAATAAAAAGTAATTTGTAAGTGGGATTTCTTTTAATTAAAAAAATAATAAAATAATGAAATATTTTAAAAAAAATCTGAAAATTTTCGAAATTTTTTACTATAAATAGAAGAGAAAATTTAGAAAAGAGGAGAAAAAAATAGAGAAGAAAAGATAGAGAAGAAGAGAAAAGAAAAAATCATAGAAGAAGGGAAAAAAATAGAGAAGAAAAGACAGAGAAGAAGAAAGAATTGAGGGAGAATTTAAAAAGAAGAAGAAGAAAAAATTGAGAGAGAATTTAAGAGAAAAAGAAGAATTTAGAGAGAGAAATCAGAAAAGAATAGAAAGAGAAAAAATAAATAAAATTGAAGAAAGAATTAAGAGTTAGATAGGTTTTTTGAAAAAAAAAACGAAAATGAGAGTGAGAATAAAAGAGAGTTTCAATTTTAATTAGCAAAGTTATATTCTCAAATTCATCTTTTGGTTACTGGTTTTATTAAACTCTGTTGCTGGGTTGTTCTATTTCCACTGTTGTTGTTGTTGCTGTGTGGCATACTACTCTGTTGATTTTCTTTTCTTTTTGCTTCCAATACCAGGTACATGACTGTAATCTTGCCGATATTGTAAACTAAAAATATGAAAAACATGAATGCATATGAAGAATGGAATTTTAAAATTTTAATTTAGCTTTTTCTTTGTTTCTTTTACTGATTATATTTAAGTTATTTATGTATTATTATTTTGTAAATTTCTGTCGCTTTGCATAATTAGGCACCTTGTACTAATATACTAAATAATACTCTACCTTAATTTGGTTATTAGGTATTATATGTGTAAACATGCTTATTACAGTCAAACTGTTTAATAATTGAAATAAGAAAAAATAACATAAGTTTAGTCTTTTAGTGAATTGGCTCGGTGAAATTGGTTAGTTCATTAACTATGAAGGTTTTAATATTGTCAATAATAAGTCAATTGTAATCATGTAGCTAAATTTAGTTAAAGCATAAATTTGAATTATTTTCGTGAGTTAGGCATTAAGGCATGATTTGAATTCAAACAAGACAAGATAACTTTTAAGTTTAATAAATTTTCAAATAAGCATAAGTGATTAAGATTAATTATAGTTTTAAAATAATTATAAATAGTTAATTTCAATGGTTCAAGTCACATAACCATATAAGTTTAAGCTAGTTATGGGATAATTAGTTTAATTTGTATATATCATTTGTCGATCCCGTATCTTATTTTTAATTTCAATTTTAGTAATATTTCTTTCCGTTAACATTTGTCTTAATCTAGCAATTAATATGTTACGTTTTTTTTTTTTTTAAAAAATATGTAATTAATTAGGATTTTTTCTTTTATTCTTAGAAATAAATTTAAATAAGAAATGTAGTCATTTTAGGATATCCTTAAAACAAAGAAGGTGTGCCTCGCCATATTAAATTACAAATTGTGGGGCCCTCGATAAAAGGATGTAATAATTTAATAGATTTCGGAGTTGGTTGTTTTAGTGAATTTTCACGACCTCTTCTAAAAAATAATAACGCGTTAGTATCTTTAAGTGCGTATTTAATAATCTTATCTCCCTAAACTCGGGTGCACATTTATGTGACCCAAATCCAAATCTCAACAAAATCGAAATGTGTCGATAATCACGGGTACATTGATTGTGACGTGGTTTGAGATGCATTTTCATGATGTTGTAATTCTTCTATTAAAATAATGAATAATAATATTAAAAGCGGTTAAAGGTTAAAATTTGCACATAAGTTAAAGCATGGTAAATCAGATAAATAAGCCGAATATGACAGTTGAGCGACCGTGCTAGAACCACAGAATTCGGGAATGCCTAACACCTTCTCCCGGGTTAATTGAATTCCTTATCCGGATTTCTGGTGCGCATACTGTTAAACAGAGTCATTCTTTTCCTCGATTCGGGATTCAACCGGTGACTTGGGACACCATAAATCTCCTAAGTGGCGACTCTGAATTAAATAAATAAATCCCGTTTTGATTGTCCTTTAATTGGAAAAACTCCCTTGCGCCCTCACGGGTAGTGCCGAAAAAGGAGATGTGACAGCTCTGGCAACTCTGCTGGGGATTAGAGATAACCCAGAACCACTGGTTCAGGGTTAGAAATTCGAGCTTATGATAAATTGTTGTATTTTGACTTTATTATCTGATATTTTCATATTAT
>MU665415.1:11238-31341 GCA_026770625.1 Nicotiana glauca
AGGATTTTCTTTCTGTAATTATTCCAGGAAGAAGGTAATTTCGAGAGAATTGCACCTATTTGAAGTGCATCGGGAATTTTCACTTCAAGATCACTTAGTTTTGAAACTAAGATTTGTAACTCATGGATCTGATCCATTATAAGCTTTGTATCTACCGTCTTAAATTCGAAATACTGCAGAGATAAGAATTTATCGATACCTCGTTTCTCGTTTTCATATGCAGTTTGCAACGCCATCCAGATTTCCCTTGGAGATTTTAAATTGGAGTACAAATCATACAATCGATCAGTCAAAGTATTTAGAATATGACCTCGGCAGAGAAGTTTACCTTCTTCACGTTTCTTCCTCTCTGCTTTGATCGCATCAGTATCCTCCGGGGTTGGTTCTGGTAATGCAGCCAACAATGGATCAAGGACATAAAAGATTTTCAGCGCAGTGAGTAAGAAAATCATCTTATCCTTCCAACGAGTGAAGTTTGATCCATCAAAGCGATCCAATTTGATTAACTATTTCGGATTCTCAACAGTTGCCAATAACTTCTCCATAGTAGAAATAACTCTTGAAAATTGTTAGAAAATATATGTAAGTAATTAGAGAATTAAAGGCTTTGAGGCGTGAAAGATCACTATCTTTCAAGAGTTATTACCTGTATTTACTTTAGGGATTAGAAGCAATTCTCTATCAGGATACAACAAAGCCAGAAAATATACATGCAGATTGTATTCCCTATTTCTGGGATGTTTTCCGTATTTATAGAAAAGAAAAGAAGACTTTTCTGAAGAGACGCCTCTTTTCACGAATAATCACAACTCTTTTGTTTAATTCAAATTTAAATTCAAATTTAAATTCAAATTTTAAATAACAAAAGGATGTTCTAAATAAATACGAAAAATAAAATCTTTATTTAAAGTTTCGACCCGGTCTGCGCCCAAGGCCCAAGTCCAAGTCATTTAGATATATAATTAAATATATATATATAAATACACATATTCTTCTAAATATGTCAATTGTTAATTTTATTGGACTAAATGGGGCAAGTTTTATAAGGACACCAAAGTGGCTTTATGCCACCGGTGTGGGACTCTTCCCACATATACAAACAATTCCAACAACTCCTACTAATGGTTTATACTTCAATACCACACAAGAGGAGGGTGATTTGTGTGATGTCCAATTTTTCGCTTAACATGATTATAGAAGGACCTGGTTCTTGTATGTGTTCCAACTACTAATGTTGCGGAATAATAAGTACTGAAGTTAAAGAACACAAAGATTTTACGTAGAAAATACTTGGCTCAAAAGATGAAAAAACGTCGACCTACTTTCCAGTACGATTTTTCCAAACTCTTGTTGTAGCACACAGCCTCAACTGTTGCGACAACTTCAAGTTACTCTAACTTGAAAACTCTAAGTACCTAATACAATTGCCTCTAGATAAAGCTGAAAGTTACAATATAAAAATACCTACTACAATTGAACTATAATAAAAGACAGACACTTGGAACTGGTTCTTCTTTCTGGTTCAAGTAAATTCAGGTTTGCGCACTTGAATCACACACAAATTGCTTGCAAATTCACCTTACTATTTTGCTCTCAATTCACGTTTAACTTCTGCTTATGCGTGTTACCTGTAAAAGAGAATAACACTGATATTTATGGAGTTAGTAAATAGAGATTAACTAGAATTCTGATGTTACTCTTCCTTGGTGGAAGAGTTATATCACTTCTAGTAAGTTAGGTTTATCTCCTTCACGTGCATCTCACATGCTTGAGTAGACCATATATGTGCTTCACTAGGATGAATATGGTCCATGTCTAAGTTCCTTTGTCAGTCTTCAAAACTCTCATTTACTTGGGTCAACACCTACCCTAGGGTAGAGAGGCTGTTCCATAGACCATCAACATCCTTCCTTTCAAGAACTTTCCACCTTGCTTTTGGGTTGACTACAAAGTAGTGGTCAACAAATAAAACTGCACAAAAATAAAAATAAAATTTAGTACTTCCAAAAAAACTCAAGACCGCAACATACAACGTAACCACATAAAATTAATTAACACCTACAAAACCTTTTAAATAAGAAGCAAAATTTGAGGCTAAGCAAATCAAATAGCAGAAATTTGACAAATAAATTAGAACTTAATAATACATCAAAGAACAAAGTATTAAATAATTACACAATACTAAATAAGAGAGGCAAAACCTCTCTTAGAATATTAGCAAATCTCATGGCTAAACCAACAAAGCTTATTTATACTTGAGAATTTCTAAAGAAAATTAATAGTAAATAAGAGGTTCTGTAAAGGAAAATAATAAAACTAAAATAAACCAACTCCTCTTTAGTACATATTTTAAAAATTCAATCAAATAAATTATAGACAAATTTTTTTTAGCTGATTAGTAGATCTAGATATAAAAGCCAAAGAAGCAAAAATAAACTTTCAAACTATCAATATGAGTAGGTTAAATAAGAAATCAACAAAGTCTTTCAGCTTCATCAACAACTTCAAGTAAAACTTGATCTTTTCTATAATATTGCCCATAAATTAACATTCTAATGACCAACAACAAAATTTCATTAGTTCACTTCTAGGGTTTTAAATTACAACACCAAAGAATGCATGTAATCAAATCTCAGGAAGTACTAAGAAAACTTGAAAAAGAAGAAAAGAATACAACAGTCACCTCATCCCAATGAACCTCCTAGTATATATATATTGACAAAATTTGTAATTTCAGCATATAGAAAGTTGATACCTTGAGAGCTTACTATACTTATACATAAAGATAGATTGAAAGAAAGAGACTTCTGGTGTCTTAGGCTCTTCCTGTTTCTCTATTATCTTTAAGTTACAAATGAATATTATAAGTGACATGTACATAAAACATTTGATAGGGAAAAGTAAAATGGTTCTTAATGAAAAAGGAATTAAAAGGTCCTTAGTTATTAGGAAAATATGACATGGAACGACCCGGCCGGTCGTTTTGAATATTTTAGTCTCGTTTTCCCTTTTGATGCTTTACATATATGTATTTGTTGTTATGTGACTTGCGGGGGCCATTGCTTTGACTTCGGAGAAGTTTTGAATTGAATTGAGACACTAAGTCTCAATGTTGGGTACTTAAGTTATAAGAGTTGATCGAATTTATAATTTTGGGCAGATGACCCCAGAATAGTATTTTGATGGTTCGAATAGGTTCGTATAATAATTTGGACTTAGGCGTATGTCCGGATTTAGATTTGGGTTTGTAGGTTGATTTGGTTCTTTTTGGTAAAAGTTGGAAACTAGAAGGATTGGAAGGTCCATAGATTTGATCGGGAGTTGACTTTGTTGATATCATATTCAGATTGTGGGTCGAGAGTTGAAATAGGTCCATTTTGTCATTTGGGACTTCTATGAAAAATTTGGGGTCAATCCGAGTTGATTTGATATGGTTCTACATGACTTTTGGAAGTTGGAAGTTCATTAGTTCCTTAAGCTTGAGTTGAGGTGTGATTCGTAGTTTTGATGTTATTTGGTGTGATTTCAGTCCTCGAATAAGTCCGTCCTATATTTCGGGATTGGTTGGTATGTTTGAATGGGGTTCCGAGGGGCTGGAGGAGTTTCAGATTGATTTTAGTTTACTTTGGACTATGTTGGCATTGCTGAAGAATTTTTGAGTTCTGGTGCTTTTGTACCTGCGATGGATGGGCCGTAGGTACGAGTCCTTAGAAGCGGTTGGATGGCCACAGATGCGGTGCAGTGCAGGGAAGGTTGACAACGCAAGTGCGTACGTTAGAGCGCAGATGCGCAAGCACAAATGCGGCTTGGTGTTCGCAGATCGATTGGGCTTGGTGTTCGCAGAAGCGAAATCGCAATTGCGACTTGGTGTCCGCAAAAGCTGCTGGTCGGAAGGATTAATGGCTTTAGCATCTGCGATAGATTTTTCACAGATGCGGTAATTTGGACCAAAAATGCGGAGTCATTGGGCAGACTATATGAATTGGAGGGTTTAGTCATTTTTTATTATTTGGAGTTTTGGAACTCGGCTAGAGGCGATTTATGGTGGGATTTTTACTACAATTGAAAGGGTAAGTAACCTTTGTTCGATTTTGTTAATAGATATTGATTTTTCAAGGATTATTACACCTAGTTTATGTAAATTAAAGGTGAAATTTGAGGATTTTTTACTATGATTTTGGAGAGTACAAAATTGATGGTTTGAGGATCAATTTTGAGGTTGGATTTGGATGAAATACACATGCTTGGACTCGTATAAGAATGAGTATTTGGGATTTGTGAGTTTTGATGGGTTCCGAGGTGTAGGTCCGGGATTGCCTTTGCATATTTGAATCAAGATCTTGGCTTTATTGTTTGGAGTTATTTCCTATGGCTTTTATTGATAATATTAAGTTGTTTTGACTAGATTCGAGTCGTTCAGAGGTCAATTCGCATGTGAATGGCTTTTTCGAGTATTGATTCATGCGTTTTGAGGTAAGTAACATATTTAAACTTGGTTTGAGGATAATTATCCATGTGGACTACGATACTTGAGATGTGTTGGGGGTGACACACGTACTAAGTGACAGGCGTATAGGGTATTCATGGTTGGGCAGACTTTATACTATTATGAGACTTGTTTCGCTATCATGCCTTGTTATATCCATATTTTCTCTACTTTATGATTATTTGAGCTATGATTCATATTAGAAATCCTGTTTAGGCTATGTGCTTATTGTTTGAGACATGATAGGGCTATTCTTGCTATTTTTGAGCTATTGCCATAAATTATAGACGTATTCTCAATCATGATGCCATATCCATATATGATATCTATATCAGTGCATTTTTTGATTTTTCACATGTTGTTGATGCCTCATATGTGTAATACTATTAAACTGATTGCTGTGAGATTTGTTTAATTTAGACTTAAGCGGTGGATGACTGATATGGGTCATAGAGTTGTTTTGTAAGTTATATTTGGATTGCATTTTACGCCGCAACGGATTGATATTGGATCAGGTTGCGCACTATAGTGGTTATATTGATTGTTGGTTTATATTTGATTAGCGCTTGGGCAAGGATTCGCCCCTCCGGAGTTTCATACTCATAGTGAGCGCAAGCATAGAGTCATTTATGTGCTTTGGTGATGGGCATTTGTGTTAGGCACCCCTATAGTGCTGAGTGTGGTTTTGTGTATGATGGTGAGGGAAATTGTGCCAGGCACCATGAGTGCGCTGAGTGTGAGTATACTTGACAGCTTCACTATGATGTTATTGAGTCGACATGTATATTTGACATGTAGACATAGAGATGTATTTTCCTCATGCTAGATGGTAAATGAAATGCCTTATTTATTGTTGAAGTTTAAAAATCACAATTTCCTTGATAAGCACATGTTTTAGTGATTTCGGTGAAAGATGGGCTTTGACTATTATACTTGGAAAGCATGCCTAATTTTTCATAATTGTGAACGAGCTGAACATGATATATTTTGAGTTATATACTTTTACTGTCATTATTATATCACGTTATTGTTATTGATTATTGGTGTTGTACACTGGCCTTCTTCCGAGCTCATCAATGCTTTCAGCCCAAGGTTAGGTTTGTTACTTATTGAGTGCATGGGATCAGTTGTACTTATACTATACTATGCACTTTATGAGCAGATCCAAGTATTGCTGGGCGTGGTGATTGCTAGAGTTCGCACCGATTCCGGTTTGTGGAGACTACGAGGTAGCTGCTATGTCATTCGCAGACCTTGCAGTTCTCTTTTGTTTATCTTTGTTATCACCGTTCAATTATTCAGACATTTTTAGAATAGACTTTATATTTTGAGATTCAGTAGTGATCATGTACTTGTTGACACCCGATCATGTGACGGTTATAGCTATATTATTGATGTTATTTAACATATTTTATGATTATCCCATTATTGAGATTTATTTAGTCCCATTATTGTGATAATTGATATTGTTTAATTATATAGGTGTCGTCACGACTCCGCTGGGAGTTTAGGTCATCACAAGTTGGTATTCGAGCACTAGGTTGCCTAAATTCATGGGCAAGTTTAGTAGAGTCTTGCGGATTTATGCGGAAACGTCTGTACTTATATTTGAGAGGCTGCCGAACTATTAGGAAAATTCACTTTCTTGTATTCTTGTTGTGTGGATTTGTTAATTTTGCAGTTTGAGTTATTTCCCTCTTATTCTCTCACAGATGGTGATGACACATATGACAACCGCAACTGATCAAGAGCCAAAGCGCCAGACTGCAACCACTACCAGGGTAGAGGTCGGGGCCGAGGTAGAGCTAGAGGTATTTGCAGAGCTCAGCCGAGAGCATATGCAACGACATCTGATGTTAAGCCTCATATAGAGAAGGAGAAGAAGATCCCTATTCCGATCAAGCTAGTAGGACCAACTCAGGTCCCAAAGGGGTTCGTCGCTACCCTAGTGCTTCAGGACCCTTTAGTTCACTTGGTTTTTTTTATGGAAAGTATGGTGTAAGTCGGTATATTTTTTGTAGCACCAGTTATTTCTCAAGAATGGGGAGGAGCCCAGACTCCCGGTACTCACACTCCAGAGTAGATGACTCACGGGTACAAGGACCCAACATTTCTACCAGTTAGGACAGTTCAGCCTGTTATTGCTACACAGATCGGAGAGAGACCCACGATGTCAGCTGAGGGGTTGAAGAGGTTGGACAAGTTCACCGAGTTGTTTTCTCCTCGCTTTAGTGGTAAAGCGTCTAAGGAACATCATGATTTCTTAGACCGTCGCCATGCGATATTGCGCAAAATGGGTATAGAGGAGTCCAACAGAGTTGATTTTACAGTGTTTCATATGCAAGGTGCTGCCAAGAGGTGGTGGCAGGTGTATGTTCAGGGCAGGCCAACAAGTTCACCTCCTTTCACCTGGGACCAATTCTCACGATTGTTCTTAGAGAAATTCATTCCCCTTCACTCAGAGAGAAGAATTTCATAGTCAATTTGAGCACCTTTGGTAGGGTAGCATGATCGTTACACAGTAAGAGACTAGATTTATAGATTTATCATGCCATGCAGCTATTTTGATTCCTACTGAGAGGGAGAGGTTGCAGACGTTTATAGATGGCCTTACATATGGTATTAGACTACAGATGGACAGAGACCGAGGATGATATTTCTTTTACTCAGGTTGTAGAGATCGCCAGGAGGATCGAGTGCGTCAGAGGTCAGGTTAGGGAGATGGCCTCTGGCAAGAAGCCACATTATTTTGGAGGATTTAGTTGTGCCTTGTCTAGAGGCCAAGGTCATTTCGTGAGGGGCCACCCTAGCAGACCAGTTTATCATTCGCCACCACCCAGCCGATGAGCTTCAGTACGGTCTTCGTTCAGTGCACTCCCAGCTCAAAGCTTTTATCACACTCAATGGTTTGTTAGTACCGGGCTCTTCCAGCGGTTATTCTTTACGGTGTACGATTAAGACCCCGCAGTCATTCCAGTTTGAGGCTGCTATGAGTGTGGGGCGTTGGGGAATATGACAAGTGGATATTTTGACTGCTTATTAGAACCTTCTAGATTTTGTTTTATCCGAAAGTATTGAATTTTATTCCCAAAACTAATGAAATTGTGCAAATTGCAGTAATGCTGGAAGTTTGGTTCTCTGAGATGAAATCCGACTAAAAAGCAGTATTTCGTAGCACAAGGCAATAAAGGGCGCAGAAGCACAAATATGCGGTCTACAGAAGAAATTCTGCTGCCGTATAATAAATTATGGACTGTAGAATTCCATCTGTGGCCGCAAACCAAGAAGCAAAATACAACAGGACTTTTCGTAATGTGCGGACCACACATGAATTGTGCAGCCGCAGAACTGGGTTTAAGATTCAAAGATCAGAGAGTATGCAAAAATATCAAGTCCTGGAGCCTTTGTGAATTGCGGACTGCACAAAAATTGTGCGGCCGTAGAAGATTGTCTGGCGACCGCAGTCCAGAAATGTGCTGCTACAGAACTCACCTTCCTGCCAACTGAGGAAATCTGTGGACCGCTCATGGAATTTATGGCCGCAGAACCTCCCGAGGGGAATAATTTTCCGTGATTTTGGCCTTGTATAAATGGATGAATTTCACAAAATTAGGTCAAGTTGGAATATGAAAAGTTGTTATAGCCGTTTGGCTTTGCTATTTTAGGAAGTTTTAGCTTATTTAAGTATTTTAATATTAGATTTCATTATTTTAATCTTCCATTATGATTTTAATTAGATTTTCTTTTATAATCTACAACTTCCATTATGAGTAGCTAGATTTTTACTAGAGTTGTGACCCAACCCTAGTGTGTAACTTTATGGTATTTAATTTAGTACTTGTTTGATTGGGTGTTGATTATTTAGCTTAGTTCATGCTTCAATGTTATTGATTCATGCATATTTGACTTAGTCTCTACTTCAGAAAGAGAGACTTAGTCTAGGATAACTTAGCTAACAAGAAATTGGGTTAATTGAGAAATTGATTAACCCAATTAAAGGGTTCAAACTAGAGATAGTAAGAACCCGACTTGAGCTCTTATCAACTGTTTTGGTTGATACCATTTGGACTTAAGAAAGACAAATTGGGCAAAATAACTCTTTGAACGAGAGGTATTGAGTGGGTAATGACGAGTTGAGAGCTATAGTACACTCCAACCAACAAAATAAGAATTAACGTCTTTATCCCATTAGGAAAACACCTATGTTATGGTCACAACCCTAGGCCTTTAACCCATTTGGAAAAACCTCAGAAACATTTATATGTAATCTATCTTCTTTAGCTTGCATTCATTCGAGTAACAGTAGAAGTAGAAAACAAAATCTTGTTGTGGAAGTGCAATCTTAGATAACCCATTTGCTTGCTTCGAATATATACTCCTAACACCCCTCATAACTCCCAGTGGGTTCGACCCCGACTTAGAGTTGGGTGTTATTGCATACGATCGTATCCTATCTCATATATAAATGTTTTGTGGACGTCATCAGCATGTGAAGAAGTATTTCCTCCCTTTTTGCGGTGGTCTAGTGTAGCAGGGAGGCCAAATTATTACTCCTGCACCGATTTCTAGTGTAGCAGGGAGGCCAAATTATTACTCCTGCACCGATTTCTACACCACCCACTCAGCCAGCTGGGGTTGGAGGTAGTACTGGATGAGGTCGCCCTAGAGGGGGAGGTCAGCCAGGTAGTGGACATACCCGTTGCTATTTCCCGCCAGGCCAGAGGTAGCTGCTTCCGATGCCATGATCATAGGTATTGTTTCTGTGTGCCACAATGATGCTTCAATATTATTTGACCTTGGTTCCATTTAATCATATGTGGCATCATACTTTGCTTGTTATTTGGATATGCATCATGTTTTTTTATATATGTTATTTTATGTATCTACATCGATGGATAATTCTATTATGATGGACCATGTATATCGGTCTTGTGTGGTTACTATATAGGGTTATGATGCTAGAGGTAATCTTCTACTGCTCAACATGGTTGATTTTGAGGTGATTCTAGGCATGACTTTGCTATCTCCGTACCATGCTATTTTTTATCACGCCAAGACTGTGATATTAGCGATCTCGGTGTTACCTAGGTTGGGATGGAGAGGTTCGCTGGATGATACTCCCAGTAGAGTGATTTCATACTTGAAGGCACAAAGTATGGTTGAGAATAGGTCTTTGGTATATTTGGCCTTCGTGAGGGATGTTAGTATTGATACTTCTACCGTCGAGTCAGTTGTGAGTGAGGGAGTATCTAGATATATAAGCAGACCTGCTGATCATGCCACCAGACAGAGATATTGATTTTGGTATTGATTTGGTATTAGTTACGCAGCCCATCTCTACTCCACCATATCACATGGCACCAGTAGAGTTGAAGGAATTGAAGGAACATTTACAGAAATTGCTTGATAAGGGTTTCATCAGGCCTAGTGTGTCCCCCATGGGGTGCATTAGTTCTATTTGTGAAGAAGAAAGATGGTTCTATAATGATGTGCATTGACTTCAGATATTTGAACAAGATTACATCAAGAACAAGTACCTACTACCGCATATTGATGACTTTTTTTATCATCTCTAGGCTGCTAAGGTATTCTCAAAGATCGACTTGAGATCGTGTAACCATTAGTTGAAGATCGGGGCTTCAAATACTTCGAAGTCTGCTTTCCAGACCCGTTATGGGCATTATGAGTTTTTGGTGATGTCGTTTGGGTTGACCAATGACTAAATAACTTTCATGCACTTGATTAACAACGTGTTTCAGCCTTATCTGGATTCCTTCGTCATAGTTTTCATTGATGATATATTGGTGTATTCTCGCACCTAGGAGGATCATGAGCAATATTCGATGATCGTGTTCCATACTTTGAGGGAGAAGAAGCTATATGTTAAATTCTCCAAGTGCAAGTTTTGGTTAGCCTCAGTGGGATCTGGGTCATGTGATATCCATTGAGGGGATTAAATCATTAAAGTGGATTCGAAGAAAATTGAGGCAGTTCAGAGTTGGCTGAGGTCGTCTAGTGCTATAGAGATCCGGAGTTTCCTTAGGTTAGCTGGGTATTATCGCCATCTTTTGAAAGGGTTTTCATCCATAACATATATATTGACTAGATTGATGCAGAAAGGTGCCCCGTTCAGTTGGTCTAATGAGTGTTAGGAGTGCTTTTTAAAGCTCAAGACTGCCTTAACTACAACTCCAGTTCTGGTTTTTCCTTCGGGATCGGGTTCTTATACAGTCTATTGTGTGGTTTAAGGATTGGCATTAGGTGTGTGTTGATGCAAAAAGGGAGAGTGATTTCTTATGTTGCACGTCAATTGAAGCCTCATGAGAAGAACTACCTAGTGCATGATTTAGAGTTAGCAGACATTGTTCATGCGTTCAAGATTTGGCAGCACTATCTTTATGGCATGTCTTGTGAGGTGTTCGCAGATCACATGAGTCTCCAACACTTATTCAAGAAAAATGATCTAAACTTGAGGTAATGAAGGTGGTTAGATCTACTAAAGGACTATGATATCATCATTCTATATCATCCGGGAAAGGCCAATGTGATGGCCGACCCCTTGAGTAGGAAGGCTGAGAGCATGGGTAGTCTTTCTTTCATTCCAGATGGGGAGAGATAGTTAGCTTTGGATGTTCAACATTTGGCCAACAAGTTCGTAAGGTTGGATATTTTGGAACCTAGCAGGGTTCTCACTTGTGTTGTATCACGGTCGTCCTTTTAACCCCCCTTGTTTGTCCTAAGAGACACAGTGCAACATAATGATGCTACTATTAGAGATAATGAGGTGTTGAGGCTTCAGGGTCGGATCTTTTTTTTGAATGTGGATGGGTTGCGAGAGTCCATTCCTTAGGAGGCTCACAGTTAGCGGTATTCTATTCATCCGGGTACCGCGAAGATGTACTATGATTTGAGACATCACTATTAGTGGCGGAGGATGAAGAAGGATGTTGTGTATGTTGTGTGGTGTTTGAACTATCAGCCGGTGAAGTACGAGCATAAGAGACCTGGTGGTTTGCTTCAGAGGCTAGATATTCAAAAGTGGAGTGGGAGATGAATTTTATGGTGGGACTCATATGGACCTTGAGGAGGTTTGATGCAGTGTGGGTCATTGTGGATAGACTGAACAAGTCTACACACTTCATTCCAGTCATGACTGCCTACTCTTCGGAGCAGTTGGCTCAGATTTATATTTTGGAGATTTTTCATCTTCACGATGTGCAATGTCTATTATCTTGGATCAAGGCACTCAGTTCACATCACATTTTTGGAGAGAAGTGCAATGTGAGTTGGGCACATGGGTCGAGCTAAGTACAATATTTCATACCCAGGAAGACGGACAATTCGAGAGTACTATTTAGATATTTGAGGTCATGTTGCGAGCATGTGTCATTGATTTCGGGGGTTCATGGGATCAGTTTTTGATTTTAGCATAGTTCTCCTACAATAACAACTATCAATCGAGTGTCCAGATATCTTCATATAATGCCTTAGACGGGAAGTGATGTCGTTATCCGGTTGGTTGGTTTGAGCCTGGGGAGGCTAGGTTGTTGGGCACTGATTTGATCTACTACTTTGGAGATGCTGAAGTTGATTCAGGATCCGCTTCATATAGTGTGGTCCAAGCAGAAGTGTTATGCTGACATAAAGGCTCGTGATGTGTTATATAGGTGGGTGGGAAGGTTCTACTCAGAGTTGCGCCCATAAAGTGCTTGATGTAGTTCGGGAATCAAGTTGAGCCCTAATTATATTTGTACTTTTGAGGTGCTATAGAGAGCTGGAGAGGTGGCCTATATACTTGCCTTGCCACCTAGTTTTATCGGGAGTTCACCTAGTATTTCATGTTTTCATGCTCCGGAAACATTATGGGGATCCATCACATGTATTAGACTTCAGTGCAGTGTAGTTGGACGAGGATTTGACTTATGATTTGGAGGCAATGGCTAATTTGGACTAACAAGTTTGAAAGTTGAGGTAGAAGAATATAACATTGGTGAAGGTTCATTGGGTAAGTCAACCGATCGAGCGGGCTACTTAGGAAATAGAGCAGGAGATGCAGAGGAGATATCCTCACCTTTTTGATACCCCATGTATGATTCAGACTCGTTCAAGGATGAATATTTGTTTAAGAGTGGGAGAATGTAATAACCCGACCGATTATTTTGGGTATTTTTGCCATGTTTCCCCTTTTGATGCTTTACATATGTGTATTTGTTGTTATGTGACTTACGGGGGCGGTTGGTTTGGCTTCGGGGAAGTTTTGGATTGAATTGGGACACTCAGTATCAAGGTTGGGTGCTTAAGTTGATCGAAGTTTGACTTTTGTTTAGATGACCCCGGAATAGTGTTTTGATGGTTTCAATAGGTTCGTAAGGCGATTTTGGACTTAGGCATATGTACAGATTTAGATTTGAGGGTTCATAGGTTGATTTGGTTCTTTTTGGCGAAAGTTGGAAACTAGAAGGATTGGAAGGTTCATATGTTTGACCGGGAGTTACTTTTTTGATATTGGGTTTAGATTATAGGTTTTGGAGTTGGAATATGTTCGTCATGTTATTTGTGACTTGTATGTAAAATGTGGGGTCAATCCGAGTTTATTCGATGTGGTTCTATATGAGTTTTTGAAAGTTGTAAGTTCATTAGTTCCTTATGCTTGAATTGAGGTGTGATTCGTAGTTTTGATGTTGTTTGGTGTGATTTAAGGCATCGATTTAGTATGTGTTATGTTTCGTGATTGGTTGGTGTATTTGGATGGAGTCCTGAGGGGCTCGAGGGTGTTTTAGTTTGATTTCGGATCATTTTGGACTATATTGCCATTTGATGTTCTAAACGTCAATACCACACAAGAGGGGGGGAGGGGTGATTTGTGTGGTACCCAATTTTCGCTCTAGAAGAACCTGGTTCTTCCAGGTGTTCTAACTACTGCATTTTGCGGAATAATAAATACATAAAATAAAGAACACAGAGATTTTTACGTGGAAATCACCTGGCTCAAAAGGTGAAAAAACCACGACCTACTACTCAGTAGGATTTTCCCAAACTTCCACTAAAATCACTGAGCCAAAACAGCATTTACAAAAACTCTTTGTAAGCCTAAGGATTAACTCTAATCCCAGTGTGGTACACAACCTCAACTGTTGCGACACTTTCAAGTTAACTCTAACTTGAATACTCAAAGTACCTAATACAATTGCTTCCAAATAAGCTGAAAGGTACAAATAGAAATTCCTACTACAATTGAACTAGAATAAGAATAAACACAATGGAACTGGTTCTTCTATCTCGTTCAAGTAGCTTCAGGAGTGCACACTTATATCTCACATATATTGCTTGCAAAACAGACTTGCTCTTTTGCTCTCAATTATGTTTTACTTCTGCGTATGTGCAATACCTGTAAAAGAGAACAAACTCAGTTATTTATTGAGTTAGTAATTAGAGTTTGATTGAGACTCTATTGGTTATCCTTAGACGATTTTGAGTCCTTGACCAATACTATCTCCAACCCTTATCCTAGATCAGGATTGTGTTCTCCCCTCATAAGGAGACTGTTCTCCTTATCCGACCTGCAACCTTTTTGATTTAATTCAGAAGATATTGTTGCTTGATCTCTACGGTATATCTTCCTCACGTGCATCTCATGTGCAATGGTTGAAAAACACTGTGTTTCACCAGATGGACCAGGTCCATTACTGAGTTCATTTGTCAATCTTCAAAACTTCAACTGAACTTGGGCCAACAAATTCTACCTTTTTGTTGATGACAAACTCTGTGCTTTTAATGATCAGAGAACCTGCGGAACTCAGCTGAAAATCAACACTTAAAATTTTAACTTATCATTAAGGGCCAGATTTAATTAGGTCATAAACATCAATGTTCAGATAATAGAGTTTAAGCACAATATCTTCCCTCTTTTGACATCTTCGAAAAGTTGCATAAATAATGTGAATCCCAGAATATTAATTAGTACTCATGGCCACTGGGGAAACTGCAAGTGAAAGCATGCTTTAGTTAATCAAAAATCATCTTGACAAAAATAACTATAAAGATCAGAATTAACATAAAGCAAGAGAAATGCACATTGTCATTGATAAGCAGTGCTTCTACATAACAGTCCACAAAAAGAAAGAACAAAAACTACCAACCACGAGCAAAAAAAACAAAAAAAATCCCGAATCTGGGTCACTGGGGGGGTTTCTAGACTGATTTAAAACAGGACAAGGAAACCGAAGGCTTTGAGGAGCTGGAGGATTGGGTTTGTATCAGATTAAGCATAGTTTGGAGCATTCATTCACTCTTTTCCTTTTCTTTTGCGAGTCAGCTCTTAACCCATTCCTCTCTTCTTCCAGTTCAACAACTCTATCTTAAAGCCTTGCAATTTCAGCATCCTTTGTCCCTACCTCCTGAACCAAGGCTCTGACCTTGCTATTTACTGGAGTCTTCACTGATGAACCAAGTTCAACAGGGACTACACTGAGGATATAATCACAGGCCTGAAGAGTCTTGATGCCAAAGTGCTCTTTGCTGGAAGCCATTTCCCATTTCTTCAAGGGAACGTTCAGCTTGTCCAACACAGCTGTCAGAATAAACCCATAAGGGATGGCATGAGCCTTTGAACCATTTAGCACCCTGTCTAGCAGCTTAACCATGAAAGCAGACTAGTTAATCTGCTTTCCTTCCACCAAGCACTGCATGAGGACCGGGTCCATGTAGTTTGCTGTGTGTCTCCTTTCCTGTCTAGGCAGCAGGCATTTGTTTACAAATTCAAAGAGCACTTTATGCTCTGGCCTCATCTCACTCTTTTGAACAGCCCTTGCTTCAGGCACCTCCTCAGCATCTGTAGTATCATAGAAGTTCCTAGTGATTTGAAGTTCAGTAGGCAGACAATCCAGACAAGGCCACTTTTGCCTTGTGTAATCATCATAGCCCATACTTGGAATGTTCAGGATTCTTCCCAACTTAGGTGCATCAAATTTCACCTTCACCCCATTTACTATACTGGTTACCAGCCCATTCTTCATAGTCCCATTAGCCATGAATTCAACAAGTTCTTTTCTGGCCAATCTTCCATCCATCTGAAGAACCATGTACTTCCATCATTGTGCCTCCAACGAAGTCAAAAATCTTACCATGCCTGGCTCCTCCAGGTTTTTGAGCAATCTACCCTTCAGAATTTTTCTTTTGCCAAAATTGACAAACCTATCTTGTTCCTGTTCTGACTCTTCTTCTCCTTCTTCTTCACTCCACTCTTCATCCTCTTCTTCTTCAACTAGTACTTGTTTTCCCTTTGCAGCTGACCTAGTTCTTTTAGCTAGAGAGGATTCAACAGGTACAGATTTGGAGGGCTTATTTGCAGAAGACCTGGTTCTCTTTGATTTGGCAGTGGGAACTTCTTCAGTTGTACCTCTCTCTTGATGGAACAGTTCCATCTCTTCCTCTTCTTCCTCTACAGCAGCCTCAGAACTTTCAACCATTTTTACTTTTCCCTTTTCTTTCTTCTTTTTCTTACTCTCCTCTAGTGCCTTTTGTAGTTCTGCTTCACTTTGCCTCACCCTACTTCTTGTGGCTCTACCCCTAGGTGCAACAGACTTAGGTGATGAAACTTTTCTCTTCTTGGTTGGTTTGGACGCAACAGGGGTCCTTTGTGAGGAGGCCTTGCGTTTCTTTGGATCATAACTGGCTTCAACCTTCTTTAGCATATCTGCCAAATTCTCCTCCACAGATGAACAAGGTTCGTCTTGTTGTTCACTCAAGTTTATCAGTCCCTCAGCAGCTTCACCTGACCCACTTCCCCCTGACTTCATGCCTACCTCTTCTCCACTACCACATATAGCCAAGACTTTCCCTTTCTTTTTCTTTCTTATTTTACTAGATTCAGCCCATTCAACATTCTTAGCAGTCCCTACCAGTACAAACCTATTTTCCTCCCTTTCTAACATATCAGAAAACAATAAACAAGTGTTTACCTCTCCTGGGGTTTCTTGACTTTTGTCAGTGTCAGAAGACCCAGGTTCATCTCCTTCACTGGCAGAGAAAACTTTCTCAGATTCAGAGCTTGAGTCGCTTTCTGTGGTTTTACCTTCCTTCCTTTGACTAGCCTATAATTTTTCGTTCAAGACTTTCCTCAAAGAACCAGATGCAACTATTTTACTAGCTAACATTTTCTGGCGACGAAATCTGGGTTTTGGGAGTTCATTAGGAGGAGTGGAAGATGAGGTGTTGGGAGAGATTGGTAGGGGAGTTCCGGGGTTGTCTTGAGGATTAGTCATGGTGAAGAATTTCTGGGAATTTTAGGGATATTTGGAGAAGAAGATAGATGATTAGGAGTTTTAGAATAGTGACGATTATGAGTGTTTTGGTGGGTTTTTAAAGAGAAGTCATGATTAGGGCAGTAATGGCAACCTTTTCAGAGGTCAAGTAGGAGTCTAATCAAGTTAGAGTTCCGGTCTCCTAAGTGATTAATAAAAATCGCTAGATTTAGGGAAGATACCTGTTATAGTTAGACTTCTAGTTTTAATGAAACTGGTTCAATTGCTCAACTGATAGAATTTTCAGGACGTTTGGTGTAACAAGAACTTCTGCTCATAATTGATAATTTTATCTTTCTAATTGTGCAAAGTATAGAAACATACCTGAACTTTCTCATGAGCATATATTGATGAACCAAGTTCTTCAAGTAGAACTTCTCTTGATTATGCCTCAAATGTCAAAATAGAAAACTTTGTAAGAGATCAGTGAGTCATATAAACACATGTCACATGATTATACTAGTTAAAGTATGAGACTGAGTAAGAATTAGTCTAGATATTTACATGAATTAAGAACTCCTAACCAAAAAAAAATTCAATTTTTCTTCAATTTTTTCCCTCATTGTGCATTCTGAACTGGACCTTTTAGGTGATCTTAATCATCCCTAATTCCAACCTGTTCCTTTCAAAGTTTTCTCTACTTAATGCCTTAGTGAAGATGTCAGCTATTTGCTTGTCAGTAGCACAAAACTCTATGGAGATTAATCCTTTCTCATAGTTGTCTCTTAAGAAGTGGTGCCTAACATCTATGTGCTTAGTACTTTTACGATGAACAGGATTCTTTGTCATACTTCTAGCACTAGTGTTATCACGGAATATTGGTATGCATCCCACTTCTATTCCAAAATCTACCGGTTGTTGCTTAATCCACAGTAATTGAGCACAACATGAAGCAGAAGCAACATATTCAGCTTCAGCAGTAGAGAGAGCTACTTAATTCTACTTTTTGGTAGCCCATGATACAAGACAAGAACCCAGGAAGTGTGCCATACCTGAGGTGCTCTTCCTATCCACTAGAAAACCTGGATAATCAGCATCAGCATATCAATTAAGTCAAAATTACTACCTTTGGGATACCAAAGACACAAATCAGTGGTGCCTTTCAAATTTCTCAATATCCTTTTGGCAGCTGTCAAGTGTGACTCCTTTGGATTTGCTTGGAAACGAGCACAAAGCCCTACACTGAAAACAATGTCAGGTCTGCTGGCAGTAAGATACAAAAGTGAACCAATCATACCCCTATACAGCTTCTGATCAACTGATGAACCAAGTTCATCAATATCTAACTTAGTGGCAGTGGCAATAGGTGTATCTATTTCTTTGGATTCTTCCATTTTAAACTTTTTGATTAGTTCTTTTGTGTACTTCTGCTGATGGATCATAGTTCCATTTGGACTTTGTTTGATCTGCAAGCCTAAGAAGAAGTTGAGTTCACCTATCATACTCATTTCAAACTCATTTCCCATTAGTTTTGCAAAGTCCTTACTTAACCTTTCTGTAGTGGCCCAAAATATTATGTCATCAACATATATTTGTACAACAAGAAGATATTTACCTTTTTCCCTTAGGAACAAAGTGCTGTCAATTTTACCTCTTTTGTACCCATGCTCCAGTAGAAATTTTGACAATCTTTCATACCAAGCTCTTGGGGCCTGTTTGAGACCGTATAGAGACTTATCTAGCTTGTACACATGGTCAGGACACTCCTTGCTTTCAAATCTTGGGGGTTGTTTCACAAATACTTCTTCCTTGAGGTAGCCATTTAGGAAGGCACTTTTGACATCCATCTGATGAAGAGTGAATTTTATATGTGCTGCAAAGGCTATGAGGAGTCGAATTGCTTCAAGTCTAGAAACTGGAGCAAAGGTCTCATCATAGTCAATACCTTCCTCTTGACTGTAGCCTTGAACCACCAGCCTTGCCTTGTTTCTTGTAACCATTCCATCTTCATCCAGTTTGTTCCTGAAGACCCATTTTGTGCTAATGACTGATCTGTCCTTGGGTCTTGGAACCAAATGCCAGACCTGAATTCTCTCAAATTGATTGAGCTCATCCTGCATAGCATTGACCCAATCTGCATCTTGCAAAGCCTCAACAACATTTTTGGGTTCAATGATGGAAAGAAAAATATCAAATGCACACAGATTTTTCAGTTGAGATCTGGTTTTGACTCCAGATGTTGGATCATTTATGATGTTCTCAATGGGATGAGAGCTCAGGTACTTGTAAGATTTCCCTCCCAGCTGGTTCCTGCTTGATGCTTCTTTATTGTTCTGTTGTTGAGGAACAGATTCAAGTACAAGTTCCTTCAGAGAGTTTTGATGAATTTCTCTTAGATTAGTTCCCCCTGTCAGGTTGCCCTGATTTGAAGGACCTGTTCCATCACATGTTCCTTCCTTTGATGCCACTTTGACTTGTGTTGTGGCTTCAGTCAATTGTTTCACCAGTGCAATAGCTTCATCTTCATGTTCCTATCTCTCAGAGAGAATGTTGGATTCATCAAATACAACATGTACACTTTCTTCTGCACACTGAGTTCTTTTATTAAACACTTTATATGCTTTGCTATGTGATGAATATCCCAAAAATAATCCCTCATCACTTCTGGGATCAAACTTGCCTAGGGAGTCTTTGCCATTATTGTGCACATAGCACTTGCAACCAAAAGCCCTAAGATGGGATATGTTTGGTTTTCTCCCTTTAAGTAACTCATAGGGAGTTTTCTCTATAAGAGGTCTAGTCATGCATCTATTGATTATGTAGCAAGCAGTGTTTATAGCCTTTGCCCAGAAGCTGTGAGGTAGTTTATTGGAAAGAAGCATGGTCCTTGCCATATCCTCAAGGGTCCTGTTCTTCCTTTCGACTACCCCATTTTTGCTGAGGGGTCTTAGGAGTAGAGAAATTATGATCTATTCTATTTTTATCACAAAATTTACCAAACTTAGCATTTTCAAATTCAGTTCCATGATCAGACCTAATAGATGCAAGTTGATTTCCTAACTGTTTATGAGTTTTTCTAAAAAAAGCAGTGAACATTTCAAATGCTTCATCTTTAGAGGTTAGAAACAACACCCAGGTAAATATAGAGTAATCATCAACAAGCACCATTACATATCTCTTTCCACCTCTGCTGATGGTTCTCATTGGACCGCAAAGATCCATATGAACCAGTTCCAACGTCTTGGACGTACTTACCATTTTCTTAGATTTGAAGGATGACCTTACCTGCTTCCCCCTTGCACATGCCTCACAAACTTTGTCTTCCTTAAACTTGATATTAGGTAACCCTATTACCAAGTCTTTGGAGACTAATTT
>MU665415.1:54156-76187 GCA_026770625.1 Nicotiana glauca
ATCATAGTTCTTTATTTCTTCTTTTTCTTGCAATTTTACATGAAGAATATTTTCGTATTTTATCTACAAGTTGTTATGAGTAGCTAAATACTTTAGTCTAAGGTTTTGATGGAACCTATTGAAGGATGAAATTCTTGATTATGTTCATATAGTTTGCCGGTTAATCTCTATTTGTTCAATTACGTGTTTATTGTAGTTAATTGATAGGTTCCTCAATTAGTTATGCCTATTTAGTGTGCATAACTCAGGAGAGAGTGCATATTTAGGTAATTATTGAACAACACCACTCCCAAAGTATAAGAGGGGTCTAAAACTATGGGTTTAAAGGCAGGATTAGGGATAACGAAGCCTTGGGTGTGATCTAAAGTGAGCTGTAATAAACAAAGTCAGCTAGCGTAGCTCGGGAGAGTGCGTGTAGTAAATTATCACAATTACTCGGGAGAGATTTACGGTAATAAGAGTGCTCATGATTGATAGAGATATTTTGGTAAATATATATGAAACATTCCCGGAAGGGATTCCATCAATAGGGGAAATCATCACCTTAGAACCTTCTCATTATTGTTTTCAACCCAAAAATATTTAGTTTACAGCCGTTAGTTATTTACTTTCAATCTTAGTTAGCAGAAATACCATCCAATATTGTTTACAAAGTTTGGGAAATTGATTATAAAGGATTTAGTGATTCCGACAAAGGTAATTAATAGGTTAATTCTCTGTGGGATTCGACTCCGAACTTATAAACCGGATTATATTTGGAACGACTGCATTGTCCTTTCTAGAAGGCATAGTTGGGTGTGATCAAATTTTGGCGTCATTGTCGGGGAATTAATGGTGTTATCAATTATAATTGAAAGAAGTACAAAAATTCTTAGAGTAGTCAGTTTTCTCTACACCCAATTTTACATTGAAATTTTAACGTTTGTTGACTTGGTTGCACAGGTGCATGCCTAGAAACTCATTGAGATCTGGTGAAGTATTAGCAGCATTATCAAATCTCGAGAAATTTTTTAGGGCTTTGAATCAGGCCAACCGACAAAACAAGCAACAACCAACAATTGCACAATTCGAAACAATCATGGGAGATAACCAGGAAAACCCAGTAGGACCAATAGCGCCAGCGCCAGAGGCTGCTCTCTATGACTGGGCACAGCCTACAACTGAGAATCTATCCACAGCGATAGTAGTTTCGTAGATATAGGCTGAGTCGTTCCAAATCACGAATAACATGCTGCACTTGTTGCGAAATAAGGGACTATTTTTGGGGTCACAAGTTGAAGATCCTCAGAAGCACTTAAAGAATTTCCTGTCTATCTACAAAACCCAAAGTCAACCCAACGTAACTCCAGAAGCAATCAAACTGTTATTGTTTCCATTCTCAGTGACAGGAGCTGCCCAGACTTGGCTTAATTCACTCCCCATAAATTCTATAGCAATGTGAGATGAACAGGTCAAGCAATTTCACAACAAGTTCCATCCACCCAATAAAACTGCTTAACAAATTGATGAGATTTTGAGCTTTAAACAGAGACCGATGGAGACTTTGCATGAAACATGGGAGCGTTTTAAAGGGATGTTGGTCATATGTCCATACCATGGTATTCCAGATCTAATGTTAGGGCAGCGGTTCTACATGGGATTATCAGATAGCATAAAGAACATTGTTGATGCTTCAGTTGGTGGGGAATTCTTGAGCAAAACATGGAGAGAGGGCCAGAGTTTGCTTGACAAGATGGCACAGAATTCGGGCTGGGTAACCAGAGGTGCACCCATCACTCCACTGATGCACTCACTGCCTTTAGATCCATCCAATTCTATGGCTGAAAACATAGCCACCTTATTAACACAGATGAGCATACTCACCAAAAAGGTGGAAGAGTCAGGGCAGAAACAACAGTTGCATATTGTCGATACTATCAATGGGGGCTTGTACGTATCTTGCATTGGTCAGTCAGTAGGTAATCAGTGGAATGCAGAACACGATCATCATCACTACCCTGAAGACATGAACTATGTGTCTAATTATGGCGGCCAGAGACAGGGTGGTCAGAATTGGGGTCAACAAAATCAGCAGCACAGCCACAGTTAAACACCGGGAACATGGGAGTATGAGACCCCCCAATAATATGGCACCTTACCCACGACCACAGGGATACAATAATCAGAATCAGCAGCAGGGGTACCACCCGCCTCAGCAGCAGCATGGTGGAAGGCAGGAAGATGGGTTTGCTAGACTTGAAGTAATGATGCAGCAGTTTATTGGGTCTAATGCAAAAAATAATAAGAGAGTCGATGCACATGATGCAGCAATCAAAAATATTAAAGTGCAGGTGGGCCAGATTTTGATGTCCCTGAACAATCGTCCTCATAGGACACTACCTGCAGACACTCAGATAAATCCAAAAGATCAGGGACCGAAGCAGCTGATGGCGGTGAGTCTACGTAATGGCAGAGATCTGGATGAAGAGCAAGAAAGGGCTAGAGAAGCTAGACAGGCTGAGACACTCATACCAGTGCCCATCGAGGTGGATGAATCAACGAACTGACAGAGGTGACAGTCCAGCCTGCTCAAGAAGCAAATAGCATTCAGAATGAGACCGAGAAGGAAACTGAAATTGTCCAGGAGCCAGTGGTTGATGTAGCAGTTGAGAAAGATCAGTCCCAAGTGATTGGGAAGAAGATATCCCCTACATCTTCCCCCAAAGGCTGGCTAACTACAAAAAGGAGGAGCAGTACAAGAAGTTTTTTGACATGCTGAAGCAAATCCAGGTAAATATACCATTGATTGAAGCTTTGAAGGAGATGCCTGAGTATGAGAAAATGATGAAGGACTTGATGTCCCGAAAGTTTGATTTTCAAGACTTGGCCACAGTTGCTCTTACTCAGACCTGTAGTGCAGTGGTGACTAGACCAATTGCGAAAAAGTTGTCTGATCCAGGGAGCTTTACAATTCCATGCACTATTGGTAATTTTGCTTTTGCTAAGGCACTGTGTGATCTAGGGGCCAGCATAAATCTTATGCCCCGAGCAATTTATAAGAGGTTGGGCATTGGAAGAGCTAGACCTACCTCTATGTTGTTACAGCTGGTTGACAGGACTGTGAAATGTCCCTCTGGAATTCTAGACGATGTGCTGATTCAGGTAGGGAAATTTATGTTCCCTGCAGATTTTGTGATCCTAGATTGTAAGGTGGATGAAGAGATTCCCATCATTTTGGGAAGACCGTTCCTGGCTACGTGAATAGCTCTAATTGATTGTGAAACTGGGGAACTTAAGATGAGGCTGAACGATGAAGAAATAACATTCAATGTGTAGAAATCTATGAGGTGACCAAGTGAATTCGCCAATTGCTCTCTAATTGATGCCGTGGATGTGATTGTAGAGACTGATGATGAAAGGCTAACTATCGAAAACCGCTTTGTTGCATGTCTAATGAATTTGGATAAGGTAAATGGAGAGGATCTGGCGGAATGGGTGTTGGCGTTAGAAGGTAGAGGGTTCTGGGATAGACCCCTAGAGTTTGAGCCCTTGCACTTGGAAAATCGAGAAACTCCTCCAGCCAAGCCATCCATCGAAGAACTACCAAAGCTGGAACTAAAGCCATTGCTCGCCCATCTCAGGTATGAATTTCTTGGACCTAACTCCACATTACCTGTTATTATCTCATCTAGTTTGTTAGATATGCAGGCTCAACAACTATTGCAGGTACTAAAGGAGTGCAAGACTGCCATTGGGTGGACCATGGCAGACATAAAGGGGATCAGCTCCGCCTACTGTATGCACAAAATTCTACTGTAAGAGGGACACAAACCTTCCAGGGAACACCAAAGAAGGCTGAACCCCAATATGAAGGAAGTGGTGAAGAAAGAAGTAATCAAGTGGTTAGATGCGGAAATCATTTTCCCAATCTCTAACAGCAATTAGTTTAGCCTAGTTCAATGTGTTCCTAAAAAGAGTGGAATGACGGTAGTCAAGAATAATAAGAATGAATTGATCTCTACAAGAACCGTCACGGGCTGGAAAATTTGCATGGACTATCGAAAGTTAAATCTAGCCACCCGGAAAGACCACTTCCCACTTCCCTTCATTGATTAAATGTTAGACAGATTGGCAGGGAGGTCACATTTCTATTTTCTGGATAGGTACTCCGGGTACAATCAGATCTCCATTGCACTGGAGGACAGAGAGAAAACCTCGTTCACTTGCCCGTATGGCATTTATGCCTTTCGGAGGATGCCTTTTGGCCTATGCAACGCACCCGCCACATTTCAACGGTGCATGATGGCCATATTCACTAACATGGTAGAAGATATCATGTAGGTGTTCATGGATGACTTCTCAGTAGTAGGGAAGTCATTTGATGAGTCCCTGATAAATCTGACTCGTGTGCTGAAGCGGTGTATCGAGACTAATCTAGTTCTGAATTGGGAGAAGTGCCATTTTATGGTACAAGAAGGCATAGTCTTGGGACACTGAGTGTCAAGCAAAGGAATTGAGGTGGATCGTGCCAAGGTAGATGTGATAGCTAAGCTACCCCCTCCAACTTCAGTCAAAGCAATTAGAAGCTTCCTCGGGCATGCCGATTTCTATCGGCGATTCATAAAGGACTTCTCAAAGATCACCCACCCTCTTTGTAAGCTGTTAGAAAAAGATCACCCTTCCTTGTTTTATGATGATTGCAGGGCAGCATTTGAGGAGCTGAAAAAGAGGCTAGGCACAACACCTATCATAGTTGCCCCCGACTGGGAGCAACCGTTCGAACTCATGTGTGACGCTAGTGAATACGCAGTGGGGGCAGTGCTGGGGCAGCAAAAAGACAAGCTGATGCATCCAATATACTATGCTAGAAGAACGCTAAGTGGAGCCCAGCTAAATTACAATGTGACTGAGAAGGAGATGTTGGCCGTGGTGTTTGCTTTCGACAAGTTCCAATCATATCTGATTGGTTCTAAGGTAATTGTATATACTGACCACGCAACTCTCGGGTATCTAATTGAGAAAAAGGAGTCTAAGCCGCGCCTGATTCGTTAGGTGCTGCTGTTGCAAGAATTCAACCTCGAAATTCGTGACCGTAAGGGCACAGAAAATCAAGTCGTTGATCATCTATCACGACTTGAAGGAGCTGAAAAAGCAATCGAGGTCGAAGAGATCCTGGAAACCTTTCCAGACGAGCAGCTGCTCGCTACTAATCTTGAGGAAACGCCATGGTATATAGACTTTGCTAATTACCTGGCCAGTGGTATAGTTCCTCACAACCTTTCATCTGTCCAAAGAAAAAAGTTTTATCGTGATAGCCGCATATATTATTGGGATGAGCCTTATCTGTTTAGAATATGTGTTGACAATATGATCCGGAGGTGTGTCCCCGAGATAGAACAATCTTCTGTTTTGCAGACTTGTCATGCATCAACATATGGAGGACATTTTGGAGGGGTCAGGACAGCTGCGAAAGTGCTTGAGGCCGGATTCTTTTGGCCAACAGTGTTTAGAGGCGCGCACCTATGGGTGAAGGGCTGCAATGAATGTCAGCAGACGGGAAACATTTCCCGTCGCCACGAGATGCCCATGAACCCGATTCAAGAGGAGGAAGTGTTTGATGTCTGGGGGATAGACTTCATGGGCCCCTTCGTAAGCTCATTTGGCAATAAATACATACTGGTTGCTGTGGACTACTTTTCCAAGTAGGTAGAAGCTACTGCGTCACTAATGATGCAAGAGTAGTGGTGGGATTCTTGAAGAAGAACATATTCACCCGATTTGGGAAACCACGAGCGATTATCAGCAACGGAGGCACTCACTTTTGTAATAGAGCCTTCGAAAAGTTGCTTGCTAAATATGACCTGTTCCACAAGGTGGCTACTCCGTATCACCCGCAAACTAGTGGGCAGGTAGAAGTGTCCAACAGAGAGATCCAGAGTGTTTTGACCAAGACTGTGAACGCCACAATAACTGATTGGGCGAGGAAGCTAGATGATGCACTCTGGGCCTACAGGACCGCGTTTAAAACTCCAATTGGTATGTCACCGTATAAGTTGGTTTTTGAAAAGGCTTGTCACTTGCCAGTTGAACTTGAACATAAAGCGTGGTGGGCATTGAAGCAGTTGAACTTAGATATTGAAGCTGCAGGCACAACTAGAATCACTGAGTTGCATGAGCTTGACGAGTTCAGACATCTTACTTTCGAGAGCACACGATTGTACAAAGAAAGAATGAAGAGGTTACATGACCAAAACATTGTTGAGCGACATTTCAAACCCGGGGACATGGTATTGATCTATAACTCAAGATTGCGGCTGTTCCCTGTTAAGCTTAAGTCAAGATGGTCTGGACCATTTCGAGTGGTTGAAGTATTCCCCTCAGGTGCTGTAGAGGTCGCCGCTGAGAAAGACTCTCGTACATTTAGAGTCAATGGGCAGAGATTAAAACTATATGTGGGCATGAATGAACCAAAGGAAGGGTCTGAGATCCACCTGACTGAACCTCAGAGGTCGAGCGAGCCTGAAATATGCTCACTTGAGTCATGCCGTGACGTTAAATCAGCCGCTGCGTGGGAGGCAACCCATGATAGTAATATCATATTAAAAAAATTAAAAAAAGAGAGAGAGAGGTTGAACGAATCTTACGCTCGTGTTACGTCGTGCCGTGACGTTAAATCAGGCGCTTTATGGGAGGCAACCCATGATAGTAGCATTTCTAACATGTTGTATATATGCAGGTTAGTGCGGAGTTCATTGCATCACAAACCTGGACATACTATGGGTAAGGTAGGCCTTAAAAGAGGTAAAAATAGTGCCTAACGAACATAACAATGAACAAAAACCAAGCAATAGGCAGACAGTACCGGATCCACAACCACGGTGGAATACCCTCTCTGAAGATTTCCCACCGCGATCGTGGCGTAACCGCGTGGACCAAAATCGAGCCCAGGTACGCAGAAAATAAAATAATTTTTTTATTCCCCCCCCCCCTTAATTAACCTAACCTACCCATAAACCACCCCTTCTCCCATCCGCCCCTCACCACCTTTTCTTCTCTTCTCTCTCTCTTATCTCTATCTTCTCTCAAATCTCTCAAATTCTCTCCAAATTTTCTTCTTCTTCTTCCCAAATCCTCTCTTCTTCTTCTCCATCTTTCTTTCTTCTTCTTCTCACCATAACCAACTCTTTCTTCCCATAACCCAAAACTCCCCTTAATCTTTCTTCTTCTTCCCATCACTATTGTCCAAACGCTAACCACACCCTGCCCCCAAAATTGCCCACCCCTACCAGCCAACACCCCCTAATTTTTTTTCTTTTATTTTTCTTTTTCAAGACTCCGCGCTAATACTCAAGTAAGTTGTTCTACTTTTTCTTATGTTGTATGTATTTTGCAATATGTTGTAATTTTTGTAGATAATTCTTGATTTTAGTTGCAATGGGATTTTAGACGCCAAGTTGGTGTTATAGTTGGTGTGTGGGGTTGTTTTGTATAAGTGTGGGGTGAAATTCTAGTTGACAATTTGTGTGTGGGGTGGGTGGTGGTAGCATTTAACTGCATGTATTGATGGAAGCTTGTGGTGGGGGTTTTTATAGGGCAAAATTGTAATGTTGATGAGTGTTGTGGGGATAATAGTGGATGTACTCCACTTTGGGTAATTGTTGGTGCCAGCGGGTGGAAAAGTCTGAGTATCCATCCGACTGACATATGTTTGGCTGGCCTTGATTGTTTTAATGAACTGATTGCAGGTACAATGGCACGTAAGAAGCGAAGAAACTCAGAAAGTACTTCTGACGTGCCCACTTATGATGCCACCCGGTTCATGTCCGAGGAGGCCCAGGACAGGTTTCATGCGAAAGCAACTAAGAACTTTGTCCCGGAAATTGGTATTGACAGGGTCGTCCTCCATGCTGAAAAGCCGGATATGTACGAAGAAATTCGCCGGAGAGGGATGGAGTACTAATTCGATGAACCTGACACGGCAAACCCAATGATAGTCCGGGAGTTCTACGCGAACTGCCGAAACATATGTGCCGTTCGGTGGTGGTGCGGGGCAAAGTAGTAGATTCTTCTGTCCAGAAAATTCGCCAGGTCCTGCAGTTGCCCCCGTTCACTGGTGACAATGATTATTACCACAATTCTCCAGGGGTAGACTGTTGCACTCTGACTGACTCCTTATGCTCAGGTGGAAGGCCAATTTGGATTCAGAAGAATATGACCCTGCATTCCAAGTCATTCACCTGGGATGCTAAGTGTTGGTTCACTATGATTTGCAGCAGATTGTTGCCCACGAGCAACACAACAGATGTGAACAGCTTGCGGGCTTTATTGGTTTGGTGCTTTATGACCAGGAAGGATGTCGATATTGCTAAGATCATTGGAGATGAAATGATGCTCCGGTCGCCACTAATGACTAAGGGGTTTTACTTCCCCTCATTGGTGACGAGGTTGTGTTTGATGTCTAATGTCCCAGTCAATCCTATGGATGGCACTTTTCCCCCAAAAGCAGCTTTCAAAGCATCAAAGATCAAAGTGGGCAGAGATGCACCTGTACACATTGACCTGGATGATGATGATGCCCCAACAACCATGGCACCACCCAGGAGGTCTTATGATGCAGCTGGATCCTCACGGCAACCCCGAACCAGGGCGGATTACCCTAGATCATACTCAAGCCGACCCTTGTTGCCTTCTATGGAGGAAGATGTGGAGGAAATACGCAACTCCATAGATAGCCTGCATGTTCGTTTGGATGCCAGGTCTGAGAGCCGGGTGATGGCTTGGTTCCGTGCTTTAGGGAGGGCCTGTCACGTGGATCCCAACACCGTCTCTGACTCTGACTGATGACCAGGGAAGTTCTCTTAACCTTATGCGCTTTAATTGTTTTATGGCATGTGGACATGCCATATTTTTTGTGTGTAGGGTGGGAGACTTGGGTATGTGTATATATGATTTGTGTATATAAGTGTAGTTGTATATGTAGCTTAGATGTCACCGACTTGGCCCAACGACTGACACTTGTCGACGGGTTTCTTGAGGGTTAAAGTCGGATAAAAAAAATTAAAAAAACTAGAAAAGTTAGGAGACTCTTCCCGATGACGGACCACCTAGACAGTATTCTTGAGGGAAGTAGTCTAATAAAAAATCCAAAAAGATTTTTTATTTTCTTTTTAGGTAGTGTTGTAATTCCCCCTTGGTTTTTCTTTTGACCGCGGTTCTTTTCCAAGGTTTTTTTTCTTGAACCGGGTTAGGTAGATTTTTCTTTAATAGATTTTAGGACCCTTAGGACTCTTGTGGACTAAGAAGGGTTGGGCAAGAATGCATCCCGTGATGTTCATACCTGCAAATACTTAAATCGAACTTGAGGGTGCAACGTCTAGGCTCATGTGTAGACTCTTAATCTTATGCCTTAATTTTGCACACCTTGTCTTATTTGAATGCTCTTGTGAATGTGTTGACAAACTAATTTGGAATGAGTTACATGCCAAGTATGTGTGAGGTTATACACGTATTCTGTGCTTGCATGCGATACCTAGAACTTGCCCCGTGTGTGTGCAAAGCGAAATAGTAGTTGTTTGGTCTTAGAGATGATTTAGGCATTTCCTTGTGTAGCCCATATAATAATGAATCCACCTGTACATATTACCATAGTTAACCCCTTTGAGCCTATAATCCTTTTTCTTTGGCAACCACATTACAAGCCTTACCTATTTGTTTGAATTGACCATTGATTTGAACCTTTTCACCTCTCATGAGCACTTGAATTGTTATGAACCTTGTAAAAGTTAAAGTGTGGGGTGGTTGGTTTGGCTTTTGAGTGAAACTAGTTGAATAAGGAGAAAGGTGCATTGTTTTGAAAGAAGGGATAGCCACTTGAAAAAAAGAAGTATATATGTATATCTAATAATACTCCAAGAAGTGGTAGCTCTTGATGCAAAATTGTGCTTAAAGAAGAATGGGGTAGTTACATTGATGTGAAGGTGGAATTTTTGGGGTGACATAAGGAGGAGGTTTAATCGATAAACTGTATGTATTAAAGTGCTTAGGGAGGTGTAGTCACTCTCATATCTAAATATATCCTACCCGTCCCGTAGCCTACATTACAATCAAATGGAGACCTATTGATCTTAGACTGAGCAACTCGATTAGTAGAGTATTACACTAAGGGCAAGTTTATGGTGTATCTGTGTGGCATATGAATGTTCTTTGCTGAGAGTGAGTGAATTCTTTCTATCTAAAGTTCCTTGTTATTTGATTTCATGTGTGTGTAACTTCTCTCAAAAATGTGATGTGAGGGCATTTAACTCGAGAAGAAAAAGCAAGTTTTCACTTCTGTTAGAGTACATAGAGTAAGCATGAGTGTGGCATGGCATTAAAGTCTTCATCTGAGGTGTGGCTGTTGCACTGCTTAGGTTGTTCTTTCATAATAGCAGGTGTGACATAAAAAGGGTAATGCATCAAATGATTAGGCCTAAAAGTGTGATTCAACTTGCTCGAGGACGAGCAAAGATTTAAGTGTGGGGTGTTTATAATAGGTGAATTAGACTATAATTAGACCCTAAAGAACCATATTTTTGTATAGCTTTGTTGTAAAAAGTGATAATCAAATGCTCTGATTAGTGCTTTTCATGCTTTGCAAGCTATATCTAATGAAAGAAGTCAATGGAGCAAGTTTGGAATCAATTACGGAGAAAAGGAGGCCAATCAAAAAATGCCCAAGAAATGCACCAAGTGAAAAGTCAAAGGAAGGCAGAAGTTGGTCTGCCGCAGTCAGACCGTAACCGCGGTAGGACCGCGGCAGAGTAGAGATGAAGATTCAGAGAGCCCATTCGGTCGCGGTCCCGGCGTAACCGCGGTGGGACTACGGCAGAACACGAAATAGTCAGGGGCAAAATTATCAAGTTGGGAAAACTTGGTGTAAAACCCTTATAAAAAGTAGGATTTCGGCCACATTAGGTCAGATTTGTTTTAGAGAGTACTTTGGGCAAGAAACACAAGTGTGAGAGATCACCCAAACATCATAGTTCTTTATTTTTTCTTTTTCTTGCAATTTTACATGAAGAATATTTTCGTATTTTATCTTCAAGTTGTTATGAGTAGCTAAACACTTTAGTCTAAGATTTTGATTGAACCTATTGAAGGATGAACTTCTTGATTATGTTCATATAGTTTGCCGGTTAATATCTATTTGTTCAACTACGTGTTTATTGTAGTTAATTGACAGGATCCTCAATTAGCTGTGCCTATTTAGTATGCATAACTCGGGAGAGAGTGCATATTTAGGTAATTATTGAACAACACCACTCCCAAAGTATAAGAGGGATCTATAACTACGGGTTTAAAGGCAAGATTAGGGATAACGAAGTCTTGGGTGTGATCTAAAGTGAGCTGCAATAAACAAAGTCAGCTAGCATAACTCGGGAGAGTGCGTCTAGTAAATAATCGCAATTACTCGGGAGAGATTTACGGTAATAAGAGTGCTCATGATTGATAGAGATATTTTGGTAAATCTATATGAAGTATTCCCGGAAGGGATTCCATCAATAGGGAAAATCATCATCTTAAAACTTTCTCATTATTGTTTTCAACCCAAAAATATTTAGTTTACAACTGTTAATTATTTACTTTCAATCTTAGTTAGTAGAAATACCATCCAATATTATTTACATAGTTTGGAAAATTGATTATAAAGGATTTAGTGATTCCGACAAAGGTAATTGATAGGTTAATTCTCTGTGGAATTCGACTCTGGACTTGTAAACCAGATTATATTTGCAACGACCGCATTGTCCTTTCTAGAAGGTATAGTTGGGCGTGATCAAATAATAACAAAATTTAAGCCTTAAGTACATGTAAGACCATCGGTGCACATAGACATGATATGCCTTAGTTTCATAAACTACAACAGTTTAGCATATAAAGAGGATATGCATTTGAATCCCAAATAATTTGTCAATGATTTATTATATAGAAGATATGCATGGAATATCAAATAATCTGTCAACCATTTCATATAGAAAAGATATGCATGAACTATCAGATAATCTATCAACCATTTCACGTACAGAAGATATGCACAAAATATCAAATAATCCGTCAAAAGTTGCATATAAAGAAGATATGCATGAAATATCAAATAATCTGTCAACAGTTGCATATAGAGAAGATATTCATGAATAAACAAGTCAAGTTACACGGATTAACATATAGAAAAATAATGCATAGTAGATTATTTCATCAATAGCATATAGAGAAGATATGCATAAAAGGCATGTATATATTTCGGAGCTAGCATATAGGGAAAATATGCGGTTAAAATCATGTTTACATCCAATGAGTTTTCAAAAAGAGAAGATATGCAAAGTCCAACCATTAGTCAGTTTTCCATAATTCACATCTCTTACTAACCTGCGTGTACACTATCATCAGAGAAACATCATAAGATCACCCTAGGGGATAGATCCTTATACACACGCCAAACGAATAACTCATGTGTCATAACCGTATGAAAAATTTATGTGCCATAATCATAATAATTTCATGGACAACTCATATGTTATTATAACTCAACTCACATGGACTACTCACATGTTGTCAATCTAGTTCATCACACATATAGCATATACAAGAGCATTATACAAATAATGGATATCAAATCATATACTCATGGACTGAGGAAAAATAGCATGATAAGGTGTATGCATGTATGAAATGTACAACTACGGCTCATATTAGGCGGATACGCCATACAATAACAAATATCATACTCAAACAGGAAATCAACACCTACACATGATCTCTAGCATGATTCAAGAAGTTCACGTAATTGTAAAAACATAATAAGTATGATAGTAGGAAGCACAATATCCAAAATAAGGCATGGTATAGCCTAAAGACTACTCCGGTCATAAATCATACATAGTACCCGTATGTACGCTCGTCACCTCGCATATACATCACTTCTCATACATTCAAATTAGACAGATAAGGCCATCCTAAAGGTTATTCCTTCAATAAGATTAGGCAAGATACTTACCTCAATCGAACTAGCCTTCAACCTTAAATCCCGTAAAAAAATCCCGTCCTAGTCCTCTAATCAGTCAAATCCAAGAAAATAATCTACCAAGGAAGCCAAACAATGCTATAGGAAGCAATCTCAATGCATAAAGCTTCGATCTTTGAAGAATTCTCAAAAAGTTAATAAAAGTCATCCTGGGCTTGCGTGTTAGAAATCCAGATCCAATACTAAATTGCGATGATCATAACCTGTCGAGTCCAAATATATGATTAGATTCTAAAACCGAGTCCAAATTGGTACCTCAAATATCCAAAATACCAAAATACGCCCTTAAAATATAGGTAAAAACCTCAAATTTTCCTTCAAATTTCATGTTCCTAGTATATAAACCCATGGGGAAACAAGATATACAATCAATTCTAGGTAAAAATACTTACCTACAAAGGAATAGTGAAAATCTCCGCCAAAATTATCTCTTACCGAGCTCCAAAATTCAAAATAATAAAGAACGGACATACCCTCGAAATATTACATGCTGCCGAGCAATATCACACTTGCGACAGTAACCTCCGATTTTACAAAAACACATATGCAGCCAAAAATCACGCTTATGCAAGCTACCTCACCTCAGATTCCATTGCTTCTGTGACACATACTCCGCATCTGCGAAGTAACAGGTGCGACTTCCCCTACGCAGATGCACGTGACACTGACAATATCCACCCTCGCATGCGCAAACCAGAATACCATTTTCGTGATTCCGCATCTGCGCAACATCCTCACAAATGTGGCCATCCATAGTGCCACTCCCAAGCATAGATGCGCACATAGCCAATGCAGGTGCGACTCTGCACTTGCGTCTCAAATACTGCTGGTGCGAAGAACCAGTAACAGAAATGCTCGACCACTCCAAAATAGTCTAAAATCACCTTGAAACACACCCGAGCCCGCAGTGATCCCGTCCAATTACACCAACAAGTTCAAATACATTATCTAAACTTATCCAAGGCTCGAAGCACCACAAATAACATCAAAATCAAGAATCGAAGATTAAAATCCTTCTCTTAACTTCCTAATATTACAATTCGCCAAATGCGTTTGAATCACGCTTAGACATTTCAGATCATAACCAAATTTGCACAAGAGTTTCAATCAATCAAATGAACCTATTCAAGGTCTTAAAATCACAATAGGAGTCTGATAATATCGAATTCAACTCCAGGTCAAACCTATGAACTCTCAAATTCTTTAAATTGCCAACTTCCAACAAATAAAGCCAAAACTTTCTACGAACATCCAAATTTAAATCCGCACATAATTTCAAGTGCAAAATTACCATACAAACCTATTGAAAATATAAAATCCCCATTTCTAGGTCGTTACTCAAAAGTCAAAACCTTAATCAACTCTTCCAACTTAAAGCTTCCAAATTGAGAATCATTCTATTAAATCAATTCTGAACTACTCAAATTCAAAACCAACTAAACACTCAAGTCATCACCATATGAAGCCACTGAATGTCTCAAATCGCAGAACGAAATGCTAGAACTTAAAACGACCGATCGGGTCTCACACTCCAATATATTATGTCTTTTCCTCTTTTTCTCGCTAGCTTTAGTTAGTTCATCCAGCCATAGTTTATAATCAAAATTTAAATAAAATAAGTAGTTGGTGATATCAAAATAAAATTCTAATTTTAAGCTTTTAAAAGTCACTTAATGTTATAGTTAATGTTTAGTATTTGTAATATGTTGTTTGAAAATGGGAATTTTTTCCTTCCTATACAATTTAAATTTTATTTATTAAAATTATCCTAGTTTTGCATATCACACGTCCTAAACAAGAATTACTTACGAATTATATGCAATTATTAGTTCCTCAAATTAGGAAATCCAGTTACATCCTTTTCATTTTTTTTTCTCTTTCTCTTTTCTTATTTTTCTGCCTCAGTTATGGGGAGTTGAATTGCTCTTACCCCCAATATATATATATATATATTTGGACTTACATAATTAATTCAATTATATTAGCCCATAATATTTATTTGGACCAATATATCTTGAATTTAAAATAAGTCCAAATTAATTTATGAATTTAATTCTGTACAAATTTTATATACCTGCAAATGTCCCCTACTTCAAGTCTTCTCGGAGTATAGATTTGTCGGAACTCCGAGGACATAACTTGAAGTATCCACACTTGAATAATAATATAGGTGTTTATATATTTGTAGTCTCAAATAAATCTCACAACACTGGTAAATTCCAAGGGACAACTCGTTCATGTGAAGTCCTGAAGCAATTGTCATCATAATTAATATAGCAAAGATTGCTAAAGTTGAACAAATTTGGACTTTTCAATGCCTCTCACGTGAACATAGCAGATGCTAAGAAACATGTACACCTACAATCGTGGAGACATTAGTAATTCATTGCATGTCTCAAGTTCTAACAGTAAGTGGAGCTTTACAACAACCAATAGTTTTCCAATTCTAGTTGGATACGGAAGATGTCTTATGATCGACCGCCTCTGCTAACCTAATTTTACTGGTCACGTAATTTGGCTCTAATTAGGAGATAACTAGATAATAACCGAGTCCCACATCGACTTTTGCTTCCTATAGCCTTCTTCCCGTATCTATATAAACCCCATAATTCCGTGTACTTCGAGCATCAATCAACAGCTTCTCCATATCACGTGGAGTTTGTCTATAAACAATTAGGCAACATCAGTGAAGTGAAGGTAATTTTTTATTCTTTTCTCGTGCTTTCTTTATTTTATTGTCTCTTTTTTTTTTGGTAGGTCAAGCGAGAAGGATATGTTCTTGTTCAACAAGATGATCCATGTATGAAGAAGGCATTCTTGGGGTGTGAGGGGATGAGTACTCATCAACTGTTAACTATCTAAGCCAAAGATTTATTTTATCTTTAGGCAAAGAACATTACACCGTTTATGCCAAAGATTTATTATCTGAAGCGAAGACCATTACACCGTCTGAGCTAATGACTTCATCTTGTTTAACTTTATTTTATCTGAGGCATGGACCTTTACGCTGTCCGGGCTAAATTTATTTTGTCTGAAGCGAAGACCATTACACCGTCTGAGCTAATGACTTCATCTTGTTTAACTTTATTTTATCTGAGGCATGGACCTTTACGCTGTCCGGGCTAAATTTATTTTGTCTGAAGCGAAGACCATTATACCGTCTAAGCTAATGACTTCAACTTGTTTGAAGATTTAACTTCATTTTATCTAAGGCATAAACAATTACACCGTCTGGGCCAAAGATTTATTTTGTCTGACGCGAAGACCATTACATTGTCTAAGCTAATGACTTCATCTTATTTGAAGATTTAACTTGATTTTATCTAAGGCATAGACCATTACACCGTCTGGGCCAGGGTTATTAAAAGCGCTCGCTTCTCGCTTTAAGCGACGAAGCGAGGCGAGGTGCAGGGGTTATGCCTTTCTGGGAAAAAAACGACTCACATCATTTAAGCGCACGCTTTTCTCGCTTAAGCGAGAAGCGACGAAGCGATAAAAGCGATAAAAAGCTCGCTTAAGCGAGCAGAAGGCTGAAGCTAGGTTTTTTTTTTAAAATTTTGGGCAAATAAACATACGCTCCAAAGGCATCTGTTACCAAAACTTATGCGACAGACCACTGCTGCTCAGCGAACTCCAGCGTCTTCTTCTCCAGCCCAGCGAACGACCACTGCTGCTCCAAAACAGGTAAGTTTCTTCTTCTTCTTCTTCTTTTTCTTCTGTTCTTTCTTCTTCTTCTAGTCTTCTTCTTCTTCAGTTCTTCTGTTCTTTCTTCTTCATGCTCTATTTTTTGTCTTCTTCTGGTATTCTTCTTCTTTTCTATTTTTCTTTTAATTTTTTTCTCCAGATTAAGCTCTGTTCAGCAAACGAACCACTGCTGCTCTGTTTTTCTTTTTGTTTTGTTATTAAAAGTGTTGTTTATACTCTGTTTTCTTCTTTTATGCTCTCTTTATGCTCTGTTTCTGTTATTAAAAGTGCTGTTTATGACTTTGCATTTGCTTAAGATATTATGACTTTTGAGGATTATTCACTATCTAGTTTTAGTATCTGTTATGAAATATTTTCTTAATATATTATTTTTAATGAGTTCTTAGCTATTTATCTATGCCTATTTTTTTTTATGTGTTAAATTGCGCTTCACAGCAAAAAAGCGTGCGCTTCGCTTCTCGCTTCTCGCTTCTGTGAAGCGAGGCCTCTCGCTTTTTTGCGCTTAATGCTTTCCAAAACACTGGTCTGGGCCAAAGATTTCTTTTGTCTGAAGCAAAGACCATTACACCGTCTAAGCTAATGACTTCATCTTGTTTGAAGATTTAACTTCATTTTATCTAAGGCATAGACCATTACACCGTCTGGGCCAAAGATTTATTTCGTCTGAAGCGAAGACCATTACACCGTCTAAGCTAATGACTTCATCTTGGGGGCTTAAATATTTCAACTTTAAGACTGACGAATTTGAAGACTTCAACTTGAAGACTGACGAACTTGAAGACTTCAACTTGAAGACCGACGGACTTGAAGACTTCAACTTTGAGACTTGGAGGGCCTAAATATTTCAACTTGAAGATCAGCAGATTTGAAGACTTCAACTTTGAGACTTGGAGGGCCTAAATATTTCAACTTGAAGATCAGCAGATTTGAAGACTTCAACTTGAGTACCGACGGCCTTGAAGATATCAATTTACCATGGAGGATTGCCCCTTTTAAATCAAATGAGATCAAAGTTCCATAAGAGAATGACATTTCAGCTTGATTTTGCATTCCTCCATACCTCACTCGAACAACAACTGGGGCAATATGTTTCTTTTGAACTTATGCGACTGAACTTAGAATGAAACTCTAAGCTGCCTACGTACCTCGGTGAAGAGGATGGCTTTCCATTATCCGTTATTATGTAACGAGGAATGCCAAAGCGATAAATAATGTTAACTCGGATGAAACTTGCAATATTTTCCTTCTTTACTTCCTTAAGAGCAACAGCTTCAGCCCATTTTGAGAAGTAGTCAGTTGCAGCCAAGATGTATAGGTGCCCACCAGAGGACTTTGGTAGTGGTCCAACAACATCCAATCCCCAAGCGTCAAATGGCCAGGATGCAACAGTCGGGTGCAACACTTCAGGAGGTTGATGAATAAAATTCGCATGGAATTGACAAGCCTTGCATCTTCGAGCGTAGTCCAAGCAATCCTTTACCATCGTTGGCCAATAATATCCCATCCTTTTTATATGGAAGTGCAGCTTTGGTCCAGACTGGTGTGACCCACATACCCCAGAATGCGCTTCTTGCAAAGCTTGGAGTGCTTCATCTTCCCCTAAGCATCGCAAGAGTACTCCCTCGAATGATCTTCTGTATAGGGTATCTTTGTAGTAAAGGAAGCGAGGTGCACGACGACGGATTTCAGTCCTTCTCCTCGGATTTTCTGGAAGTATCCCATAGCATAAGTAGTCGATGATGGGTTGTCGCCATTCTTCTTTCTCAACTTCAGAAACAGCAACAAGATGCTTGAGTTCGTTTTCTTCATCTTCAACCTCATTTGGCGGCGGTACTACCCATTTTTGGCAGACGGTAACTTGCGCTTGGTCAGGCAGGGCTAATGATGAAGCTAGAGCAGCTAAAGCATCAGCCTTCTTATTTTCTTTCCTTGGCACATGCTGAATAGTCACATCACCGAGCCATCCCATCAACTTTTTAGCGTAATCATGATATGGGCGTAGTTCAGGCTTCTTAACCTCGTAACTACCCAAAAGATGATTAACCACTAACTGGGAGTCACCAAAGACTTGCAATTGCAATTGCTTCATATCAACGGCCATTTCAAGCCCAAATATTAATGCTTGATATTCAGCAACATTGTTGGAATAGCGTTGTGTCAAGGTGAAGGAGTAGGGCAAGACTTCACATTGGGGAGTGACAAATACTACGCCAGCACCAGCTCCTCCACGATGTGCAGCGCCATCAAAGTACATCTTCCATGGAGGCTGAACTTCAACGATCATGGCATCCTTATGAGGTAGTTCGTCAGTTAACTCCCAATCATCAGGTATAGGGTGATCTGCCAAGAAGTCTGCTAACGCTTGTCCTTTTATAGCCTTTTGTGGGATGTACACGATTTCAAATTGTTGAAACTGGAGGTACCACCTTGCTAGTCGATCACTAAGAACAGGTTTTGACATCACGAACTTGATGGGATTTGCTTTAGAAACAAGACGGACAACATGGGCTTGAAAGTAGTGCTTCAACTTTTGAATTGAGAAGACTAGCGCCAAGCACAACTTCTCAATTGGCAAATAATTCAACTCGTTTGGTGTCATCATCCTGCTCAAGTAGTAAAGAGAGTTTTCTTTCCCCTCACTATTTTCTTGGGCCAACAGTGCTCCAACAGACCTTTCTTGTGCCGCAATGTATAGTATCAATGGCTTTCCAGGTGTAGGGGCTGCTAAAACTGGAGGCTTCATCAAGTAGGATTTAATGCTTTCAAAAGCATTACTGCATGCTTGGTCCCATTTGAAAGGGACACCTTTCTTCATAAGGCGACTGAATGGTTGACACCTCCCGGCTAGGTTCGAGATGAGTCTCCTAAGGTATGCTAGCTTTCCTTGCAGACTTTTCAATTCATGGATATCTCGGGGCTCAGGCATTTTCAAAATGGCATCCACTTTGGCTTGATCGATTTCGATCCCTCGATGTCGGACAATAAAACCAAGGAACTTTCCAGAAGTAACTCCAAAGGCACATTTCAATGGATTCATCCTAAGTTGGTACCTCCGGAATAATTCAAATACCATCCTCAAGTCTCTCATGTGGTCGCCCTTCTCTCTTGATTTCACCACCTAAGTCGTCAACATAGCATTCGACATTCTTGTGGAGAAGATCGTCGAAAATATTTTGCATAGCCCTTTGGTAAGTAGCACCAGCATTCTTCAAGCCAAAAGGCATTACCTTGTAGCAATAAATACCCTTGGGAGTGCGGAACGCATTAAGCTCTTCATCTTTTGGTGCCATGCGAATTTTGTTATAGCCCGATGAACCGTCCATGAAAGACATTGCCTCGTAACCAGTAGTAGCATCGATCATCAGCTCTGGAATAGGAAGCGGGAATTCATCTTTGGGACACGCATTATTGAGGTCCCTGAAGTCAACGCATACTCGAATCTGGCCATTCTTCTTCCTTACAGGGACAATACTTGAAACCCATGTTGTGTATTTAACTTCCCGAACAAATCCAGCTTTAATAAGTTTGTTAACTTCAACTTCAATCAGGGGAACCAAGTCCGGCCTAAAGCGCCTTTGAGCTTTTTTAACTGGGCAAACACTATTTTTGACTGCAAGGCAGTGGACTGCTACTTTCGGGTCCAAGCGAGGCATCTCTTTGTAACTCCAAGCGAAGACATCCCTGAACTCTTTGAGTAACTCAATATAAGTGCTTTCTTCATCAGCTTTAAGTAAAGCACTTAGGTAGGTGGGTCTTGGTTCTTCATCGGTGCCAAGGTTAACTTCTTTTAAGGCATCAACCATCATCTTCACTCCTTCTTCAAGTTCAGGTGGAGCATCTTTCGCATCTTCATCTTCTTGAGGGTCCCCATCATCGAAGGATATGTGATAACACTGCGAAACGTCCTCCAATCCCGCATCATCCATTAGAGATAAAACACCATGCTCACCTTGTGCAGTAATATGATATGAAGAACCCATACTTTCTTCGTCTTCATCACGTTCTTTAGTATAGACCACAGTGTATGGCTTCACCTTCAGTACTTCATTACACGAAACCATGACTTTCGTTTGTCGCTTCATTCTAGAAGGAACCAAACTTTGGAAATCTTTAGAGATCTCCTGGATTTTGGGTGAAGTGGGTGTTCTTATGCTTTGAAAATTTCTCCGGAACTTATTCCCCTTCTTTAGTGGGCCCAATATTTCAAACACGGAGGTCCTCGCGGGTGATTTTCCAAGTCGATCAAAGATAGGAGGTCTGATAGAAGCGGCTGATTCATCTTCTACAGTGATATAATTGCTGCTCGCCCTTTTTATTGAAATGCGCACTGGTGGCGGTTGCTTGTATCACAAACCTTCACGCGGTTGCCTCATTGCAGCTTCTGATGGGAGCTTCCCTAACTTTGACGGCTCGTTGGGATCGTATCCAGCTTTTGCAAATAGCTTGTAAGCGTTAGGGTCAAAACCTTTATCTGTTCGCTTTGTAGGGAGTGCCACATTCTGCAAACGATTTTGGGCTACAAACCCTGCAAGCGGCATTGAGGACGACTTTACTGTCTCAATTCGTTTGACCGGAAGAGTTAACTCCTTTGGCATGTTGGTTTGGATATTATATGATTCATCCTCGTCTTTCTTCCTTTTAGGGACATTGGAGCGCGGGACTTACTTTCTTTCCATAGGACATAATACCTCCTTTATGAGATTTATTCACGTTGGCAGGTACCTCCTTTGTAACAGACAGCTCTTTTAGTTATGGGTTCGTCATTCCTGCTTTTCATACTATCATCAGCTTTCAGCTCCTTCACAATGCGGTTCTTCAAATAGAACTTTGCATCGGCGAAGTGTGACTCAGCCTCGGTGAATGGCTCATCATCAGCAACTATCGTCTTCTCGACTTCGCCCTCGTAGTATTTTAAACATTGATGGTAAGTAGATGGAACAACTTTATTCTCATGTATCCAAGGCCTCCCAAGCAAAACATTGTATGAAGTCTTCGCGTTGATCACATGCAGCCATGCACTTGATTGTATATCTTCAATAGTAATTCCCAGTCTGATCGCGCCTATGGCTCTTTGCCCCCCTTGGTTGAATCCTTGGATCATCACATGACTTTCTGAGAGTTCGTTCATGGGAATACCAAATTCTTTCACAGTGTGGATTGGCAAAATGTTCACCGAGGATCCTCCATCAACCAAAATCCGATTTACTCTTTCATCGCGCATATAACCAACCAGATACAATGGGCGGTTATGAGGAGTGTCACCTAGCAAAAGATCGTCATTTGTGAA
>MU665415.1:79168-136427 GCA_026770625.1 Nicotiana glauca
TATATTAGCCCATAATATTTATTTGGACCAATATATCTTGAATTTAAAATAAGTCCAAATTAATTTATGAATTTAATTCGTACAAATTTTATATGCCTACAACTACATTTAAAGATATTTCTTTGCCTATTTCTACAAGGAGGTCCATGCCATGTCTTATTTGTTTCAACACGAAATACTAATCTAGTCTTCCTGAATCTTTCATCTGCTCGTTCTTAGAAAGATCAAAAAGCAACATAGAAAGTGTGTATGAGACTTTTCCCTTTAGACATTATAGCTGCTAAAAATAATTCAAGACGAAAACAAATCTAATTTCCTTATACTGATGAATAAGATTTGAAAACAAATTTGACAATTCACAAGGACATTGTACTCGAACAGCCCAACCAAAGTGCATTACTCAAAAAGCTGAATATTCTTCCTCTCTTGTTTTTCTTTTTTAGTAACTTATCAATCACTGATTGAAGGTAGGATACTTACTTTTGGTGTGTAATGTATTTAGGAAAAAATTGAACTAGCATTGAGCCAAATCACCGTGGATGAGTCTAAAATTTCGCCAAATGATGCCATTGGTAAGGTGCTGGGAAAAGAGCACTCGTGAAAGGTAAGGTGCTTGGGATACTTCTATTTATTTATTTATTAGATGTGCAAAATTAATCATAACTAATAGATAGCTGGAGGATAAGAGAAGAAAATTTGAAATGTTTGAAATTATAGCTTTGTTTCTAATTGCTTAAATGTATGCGTTACTTTTCTTTTTTTCTCTTTGTGGAATTTTCTTTTGGATATCTTTTGGAGCATATGCTGCTAGCTCGAGATGTAAATGGCACTGATGTTATTTATCTTAAATATAATATTATGCACCTCTGCTTCAGGTGCCAACAAAATTTTGAAGTAAAAAATCTTTATATTTTGTGTGCTGATATATGCATAACAAGTTACGTTGCAGAATATGGAACACATCATGGGTTGGGAAGGATTGGAGATGGTATTCGTATCTGTAAGTTCAATTCATGTGTTGAGGTACTTTTAGTTAATTATGTTTTATTTTGATTTTTTTTTTAGCCAAGTGATGGGGCTAGCAGATCCATTTCACCCATGGATGTTACAAGATCATCTGGTGGAAGTAATCCTAACGACAACCACTAAAGTTTGCTTCCAAATGTATCGTACCCGATTGAATGGTCATAGGAGATCTTTTTGCCATAATAGTTGGAGTAGATGTTCTGTTTAAAGTTTGTTTTAAGACTAACTATAATACTGATGTTTTGTGTTCAACGGATAGAGTAATTGTGTTTAAAGCAAGTTTTTGAGAATAATGATAATTTACTTTTATGTATTTTATGGTTTATTAATATATTGATGTTAATTAATCGATTGTATATAATCTGATGATGCTTCATTATATTAGCATAATTGAAATAGGATTAGTTATATATGGGTATAACAATTGCCCCCAAAAAAAATCTCAATGAATAGCGGCCGCAATTTAATGTATAGAAATATTGTATTTAAAATTGCGGGGTTAAATAAACTTATTGTGGGGGGTTTGACTGCCGCTATTTTTTCTATACGTGTGTTCCCAAAAAGTCAAACTATCATATTGCGGAGGTTATACTGACGCTAAATGCCCGCCGCTATATGATAATGGCGGTCCTCCAAAAAACCCCCGCAAATTGATTGCGACGAACATTATTGTGGGGGTTTTGGAAACCGTCGGAACAGAAAATTGCGAGGGTTACTAACCGCCGCAATATGTAAATAAAATCTCCGCAAATTTAGCGGATTTTTATAGTGTACATTCTCTAATTCTAGATTACATAAAGAAGGTTCAAGATATTTAATTTTATTATCTACAAGGTGTTGAGTTTAATAAGAATATTTAAATTGGTATTCGTTCAACAATACGTGTAAGCATTGAAAGAAGACTAAAGCAAGAATGAGAATAAATCATTTCAAAGGAAACAAGAGAGGGAGAAATTTTTTCAGAGGAAATCCATATGGTGAACCGAAGAAAAAAGGTTCATAAATGAAGAAGAAATGTAAAAAAAAATGGAAAAAAAGTTTAAAAATAAGGACGAAAGCTGGATATAACTGAAATATAGAGAATATTTATTAAAAAGAATAAGTGTGAAAGAGGGTTAGCCTAATTAGCCATTATATCTGTCATATGAGCCATTTTGATGGCTTTTTTTAGTTGTCACACGCTCTCAAGCGAGTGTTTGCACGCGTTATGCCAGGTCAGCAACGAGGGGGTTTTAATATGAAGGGCAATATAATTCAAGGGGTTTTTGGGGACACCAAATAATTTAAGTAGGAAACTGACGAAAATGTTATAGTTTAAGGGGTTTTAGGATATTAACTCTTTAAAATATATATAAATTCGGCCAAAAGTAACAACTTGTATGCAATAATTTTTTGTACATAATCCAATCAAAAGGCTAAAATTTACATACAACTGGTCTACAGAATCCGATCAAAAGGCTACAATTCACATACAATTTGTACACAATGTATAACATTCGATCAAAAACTACGACTTATATGCAACTTGTGTACAATTATATTAGTTGTACATATTTTTTTATGTTATTTGCACACCCGATATACAAAATATATACAATTTATTTATGTCTTCTGCTTCAAATTTCAATCTGAAATACCAACTCGAATCTTTACCAAATTCCCTAAAAAAAGAGATATAAAATCCATCAAGGTATTCCTAATCATTTGCAACAATACCCAATCCAAATAAATAACAATTTCGCCAAACCCATTTCAAGTTCAAATTAATTGCCAATGGAGTTTTTAATGAATTTTAATTAAGTTTATTATATTGGACATTGTCTCTCCACCTCTTCAAGTAGGGGTAAGGTCTGCGTATACAGAGGCGGATGTATAAGCAATACTTTGGGGCACGTGCACCCATGCTCTATTTGTAAAATTAGATATTTTATGTACATATTTTTTAAAATTGGTATAATATTAACCGTTGGCACCCAGGCTCCAAGAAGGTTGAATGATGCACTTGGTCGACGACTCAGTTATTTACCAAGAGGAATAGTTATCAAATCCCACTAAATATATTTTTTCCTCCTTTTTTAGTAGTGCACCCATGTACTAGAAATTCTAGATCCGCCTCTGTGCGTATACATTACCTTCCCCAGACCCCACATGTGAGATTATATTGGGTACATTGTTATTATTGTTGCTGTATTTTGGACGTTATACAAGCTGCATCACCCTTCGAGCATTTAGAAGAATTTTCAGTAGTTCTTTCAATTGTATCCTTAACATTGTTGTCTCTTCTATTGCCAGTTCCGCCTACTACCTCAACATGCTGCCTTGCTTCCTTCTAATCCAAAACTTCTTAATTCAATACTGATTCTAGTGTTTCCTCACTTCCTTATTCGTATAGGTGTAGGAGTGATTTGCACTTAAGCTTTAATTTCAGCATCTCCATCAACAAATGGGGTAAAGGGAGACTAATTTATCACTAATTTCTAAATAATTGATAAATTGTATGTAATTAAGTGATAACCTCTCTACTAGGGGTAAATAAGTTTATAATTTAGTATAGCTAGGTAAAAATTCTCAGATAGATATGCAGGCCCACTTGAGATCCAAATATACCTAAAAATAGCACGGTCTAGCCAGTTTTCGGACTAGTCATTCAAAAATAGCCAGCGTTTACCAAGTCAATGAAAAATAACCACTATTTTGCTACAACAGAAACCGGTCCACCATAATATACTGGAGTTCGGTGTACCTGTGTATGAACTTCCAACACATTATGCTGGAACTCCAACACACGCAAAGTTCCAACAAAATATACTGAAGATTCGAACACTTGTGTATGAACTTTCAGCATATTATACTGGAGTTCCAAGATAAGTATGTTGGAACTCCAGTATATTATGCTGGAGTTCCAGTGTACTTATGCTGGAACTCTATCATATTATGCTGGAGTTCCAACATACTTAGCCTGGAACTCCAGTATAATGTGCAAGAGTTCAAGTATACTTATGCTGGAACTTCAGCATAATATACTGGCGTATTTTCCGGGTTTGAACAGTATTTTCAGTCAGATTTATCTTTACATAAAAAGTGGCTAAATTTCGTTTACTTTTGAAACTGAGCTATTTTTGAACGACCACTTGTAAATCTAACTATTTTTGAATTTCTCCCCAAATATACTGCCCAATTTGGCCCATCCTTTTTTTCTTAGTTACATAGGTTACTGGCAAGGAGGAATGGTTTACATAAGCCACAAGAGCAAGTTCAAAACACTATTTCCAATTTCATCCAATGGATTACAGAAAATTATAGCAAAATAATTCAAAGCAGAGAAAATTGCATTAACTGAATAGGCATGCATTTCTGACAAAAAAAAAAAGATCAGAAGATAGTAAGTCAAGCATTTACAAAAGATATACATCCATCCATCCATCTACAGATCGATAAAGGTGTGAGGTAAGAAAAAAACGAATGACTCACAAGTGCATCAAGGTGCGGAGGTCATCTAAGCTAATGTCCCTTTGATCTTTCGAGCTCTTCTTCCCGAAAGCCTTCCTTGCCAGCAGCTTCTTCTTTTCTTGCAGTTCAAGTATCCTCTCTTCAATGGTGCTTCTTGCAATCATCCTCACAATCTTCACATCTTCCTTTTGTCCAATTCTATGGACTCTGTCCATAGCTTGCTCCTCAACTGCTGGATTCCACCAAGGTTCCAGTAGATAGACTCTAGACGCAGCTGTAAGATTTATTCCAGCACCTGAAGCTTTTAGACTTGCAAGCAAGATGGTAGGCCCCTCCGGAGCTGGGATTTCAAACTCCTTAATTACTTGGCCTCTCTTTCTCGCATTCATTGACCCGTCTAAGCGCAATATCTTAAAACCAGCTGCTTTAAGCGGCTCTTCAAGTAGGAGTAACATCTTCCTGAACTGAGAGAAGACGATTGATTTTCTGTTAGAGCTTTCATCTCTTGATGCACAGAGAAGTTTTAGGAGTGCTTTAACTTTGGATGATGCAGTGGAAGAACTTCCACTATTTGCTGCATCAGATGCTTCAGGTGGGCAGAAAAATAGGTCAGACTCTGACAGCGGATGACGGCAAAGTGGGCAGCAAGGCTTGGCACGTTTTATGGTCTTCAAAATGCAAGACTTGCAAAATATATGCCCACAACAAGTAATGACACTATCCGTAGGTGGAAAAATGCAGATTGGACAATCAATTCCATCGTCATCTTGCAATGCTGAGAGCATTTTGTCCAACAACTGTGGGTTGCTGTGCACATCTGTTTCAATTCAATACTAAATTGCATTACTCACTGACTAGCTGAACAACATGATAAGCAGGATAGCACAAAAGGCCTTTTACTTGGCTAATTAAACATCTTTCGGAAATGATTAAATTCCCACGTATCAAACCTAAAGAAAAGGCAACAAAAAATACAAACATGCAATATTTTGTCAACCACTGCGAAAGAAACAGAACCAATTATACAGTAGGAGCTTTGTTCTTTATAAAACATGCAACTGCAAACCTCAGGGAAGCATTGCCAACAACTTAAACTGTAACAACATATGACAGAAATCAGCTTCTAACTCAATAATGACAAAAGAACTGTCTATATTATCCCTTGAAACAAAGGTATACACCTAAGTTGCTCGGACACGGGTGCCGATCTAGAGATCGGACCTTCGAGATGTAAATTCTAAGATTCGATGACACGGATCCTAATACGGATACCGGTGCAGGGATCCGGCTAAAAACAATTCAAAAAAATAAAAATGTATCTAAATTATGAGACATTTTATGGAATACTTGTATATAGCTTGTAAAGTGTGGATTTTTTTTTTTATTCTCAACTTGTAGACAAGTAAAGGATTGATTTCCTAGATAGATATGCTATTTTCTTCAAATTTACCCTAGTTTTGGTAATCAAATTGTATCTCATCTCGAATTTTTCCGTCCGTCGCGGTCAAAGTACCCAAAATTGTTTGACCAAATCCCGTACGGATCCCAAACCCGCACCCATACTAGTATCGTGTCGACATGGGTACGGCACCTAAACTACCGTGTCGGAGCAACTTAGGTATATACTACTCGGAAACAGGAAGTTGATATGTTATAGCACGTGTTTCTCACTTATTTAAGGAAAGATGGCAATGGCACAGGTAATTTCCAGCTAATCAGATTATTTTCACATTTTTGTGGGGAGATTGTCAGTCGGCAAAACCCAAACTTATCTCTTATGATGATAATCAATGGAAAGGAAACTAAAGTAATTCAAAATGAATCCACTATACAAAGCAGCTTAGGTTTGAAAGTAATTTAACAGGTAACAACCACATCTGGATATCTTATCTATTCAAAGGAAGAACAAATAAATTTGAGACACTGATATTACACCTCGAATGTTATTTGATCGCAGTATAGAAGATTTTCGCCTGTCTATTTACTTTGTACTCAAATAAGAACAAATAAATGTGAGAGATATCAAGTCTAACCTCCAAGTTTATTTGATGGCAGTAACAATCTCAGATCTGAAGGACACAAGGCTAAATCAATACAGATTTGTCGAAGTCGTACAATTACACTCAGCACAGTCCAATAATTTTTCATTGAGCTATCAGAAGACATGTATTGCTTGACAATCCTCTTAGCTTCTGATTCCATTTGATCATAAATTTCCCTTTCTTCTCTAGAAAGTTCCACAAAGAAAGTCTCGATAGATTTTGATGGCAAACCAATTAGAGCCTTTTCTTTGGTCCTTCTCAAAGACATGGTTGACATTAGGACCTGAAATGACAATGACGATCAGAATCTCAAAGCAAACTAGTAGGGCACATAAAGAATGTACAACTAATTACTTAAGAAAGGGTAAAGGGCAGTCAGGTGCACTAAGCTCCCACTATGCACGGGCTCTCCGGAAGGGCCGGACCACAAGGGTCTATCGTACACAGCCTTACCCTGCATTTCTGCAAGAGGTTGTTTTCACGGCTCGAACCCGTGACCTCCTGAACATATGGAAGCAACTTTACCAGTTACGCCAAGGCTCCCTAATTATGAAAGGGCAAGAGAACGGAAAACAGCCACTTGCCATGATTTAGCAACAAATCTTTCATACTAACAAAATCGAAATAATAAACAAATAAATTGCTACTTCTTTTCACGAACCACATTCTTTCTCAGAGGTATATGTAAATCAGAGTGAAAATAAGTTCAGAGGAATTTCCAGGTGTTACCAGCTAAATCTCAGATTCCAGAGTTGTGCTTCAACAATGCATATGATGAAATAGTGCTCTAAAGCTTGCATTTGTATTTGTCAGAGAAGTCCTTCTCTAACAAAACTTTATTAACTATAGCGAAAATATTGCTTGCGCTAAATGCCTCAAGAATACAATGTATGCCAAAGAAGAACAAACACAACACACTTGCATTGCTTCAAAGTATTGTTGACTAGTGAAGACTCGTGCATCAGAAATTCAATAGAAGTGTACCTTAAAAATAAATAACCTTTTACCGATATAAATATAAACCAGTGACACTAACCAAAACTCTTGAAGATAGAGTAAGCCATATCCAAAACTTAAACAGTTAAGACGTACCCTCTCAAAACGAACTAGAAAATTGAAACTAACTAGCAACAGAGCCTAGGTACACTTACCACAGAAATGGCGCTCTAACCATCAACAAAGAACACATCAGATACTAAGAAATGGTTGTCAGAACCAGCTTTAGTGCTGACTTTTACTGCCTGAAACTGGATCGACCCTTACCTTCCCCTTATTCTTGGTCACACAAACTATTTGAGTCTCCAACCTCATAACACTATAAGACTTGGTAGATTTTGCCAAAGCCTGAGACTAAGCCACCCAGCTTCCCACCCCTCCTTCCGGAAAAATCCCTTCTACCCCTCCATACATAACCAACTGCTCAACCATTTGTGCAGTGCTCGCAAACTTCCTCTCATGTTTTTGGAGTACAGAGGAAGGGAGCAAAATTTAATACAGTATGGTACAAAAAGGACCTAGAGCATCTAAACATTAAGCTCTTCTCCTCGCATTTCAAAGTTCATCTACAAAAACGTTGTGGAAATGGCATAATTTTCTAAGTACAGTCATGATGGGAAAGGATGAAAAGCATGATAAATATGGAAAGGTGCAATTACAGAGACAATAGCACGAAAGGGAAAATACTGAGGCTTTCAATCCAACACAAACTTATTTAAAAAAAAAAAAAAGCAAATAAGAAGAGCTTACCTGCAGCCTTGACACCCCCTTCTCATCTCCCTGGGAAAGTGGACGTTGTATCAAACTGTTCCAATAGGCTTTAATAGACAGAGGCTCAAATCTCAAAAATGCCATCAAAGAATACAAATCGAATGAGTTATTTTGTATTGGTGTTCCTGTTACCACCCACTTTCGTTTGGCTTTCAAGTTGTTAACTGCTCGACTTTGTTGAGCATTCACATTCTTAATGAGATGTGCCTCATCCAAGATAACTCGCCACCATTCTATCTTTTTGATGGGAGAATCTATCCATGTGTCTTCACTGGCCAGAATACTATAAGTAGTTAAAACTATGTCATACTTTGCCAGCTCATTGGCATCTCCTGTCCGCTCTCCATAATAAATATATGACTTCAGTGAACCCGGTTTAGTGTGCTCCTCAATCTGTGAGATCCACGCTGACAGTACAGCTGGTGGACAAACAACCAATGTCGTCCCTGAACTTGAATTGCCAGAATGTCTGTCAGGACTGCAAGCTGATTTTTCCTTCACTTGTAGTTTGTTTACTCGTTCAGTCTTTTGCTTCTTTCGTGAATTGTCAGTCTTTCTACTAACTCTTCCCCTCTTATTCCTCTTACTAATAGAAGCAGTATTTTTATCTTCCTCTTCATCTAATCCATCATCTCTCTCGGCATTTTGATGACCACTTTTGATTGAAGATGAAATAAAACCACCACGTTTATCCAAAGCAATTAAAGAAAGGAGAGTAAGTGTCTTACCCAACCCCATGTCATCTGCAAATATTCCACCTCTTATAGGTTCAGGTCTTTTATCGGTAGAGTAGTTTGTCAAAACATTCACATAACTACCCTCTTTCTCTTCCCAAAATGGAGGCAATTCTTCAGAGTTCTCTCTCTGAACCAACCACTGCAATCCTTCCTTCTGGTGCAGAAGAAGCTCCGACTTTATTATATTTTTGGGTGGCTCTAACGCTTTCAGTTCTTCCTTTTTACTGATTTTTTCATTCAAAAGCTTGAATATCTCATCTACGTCCCTCCCTTCTGGTGTACTTCTTTTCTCCTTAACTACCTCCGCCTCTGAAAGTGTAAACGACGGATCGCTCTCACCAATCAAATACAACCCACCATTTGTAATTGCTGATTTTACGATTCCAAATGCCTCCAATCTCGCAAAGATGTGAACTTGACATGGAAGTTTGTATCTGTTTCCTGGACGAGCCACCTTTGGAACAATTCCTATGCAGAAATGATAAACAAACTTATTTACGAACAGACCGGTAACAATCAAGCATCATTCTCATAACATTTGAAGAGTCGCAGACTATAAGTCTATAACTAAAGAATAAACCGGCTTCTCCCATAGAAAAACTTAGGTAATAGTGGAAAGAGAAAGAAACAGAAATTTACACTCGACTAAATTTTGATTCCTACATCCAAGATCATAAGGTGATGCAAGCAACCCATGAGTACTGAATTCAAAAAGTTATCCAACTACTGAAGCTAAAATTCGAAAAGTAAAATGAAGGGGAATTACCGCCGGTTTGAAACAATTTCAGATTCTTTTAACCATTGAATGACATATGAGGGAAGAACAAAAGAAAAAGAATTACCGTCAATGGTGATGACGTGGGCGTCCAAAAGCGGTGCTAAAACCCTGGCGGCGGAGCGTTCGATGTGTCCAACTTGAACGGAACGAGTGTTGAGAACTTTAATCGCGTTTGGGTCATACTGATTGAGGGGTTCACGTTGAAGCCCAACGATTTCACGGCCGCTGATTCTACCACTGTAGTACTGAAGACCCACAACGTTGGCGATCACAAAACCCACCATGTACATCTCCCCTGATGACTGGGACTCGTTCTCCTCCTCCGCCTCCACTTCAAGCGGTGATAGAGGCCACCGTTCTAGCCTCATGAATATCTCTACTGGATCTTGTCCTTCCACCATTTTCTTCGATTCAACTAATTGGGTTTACTTCTTTCCTTTTGGGGACTTTAAAAGTTAAATGTTTTTGGTGGAGGACTTTCGGACTTTTCAAAAGAGGAGAATTGAAGACCGTTTATGGGAGAAAGGGAGGAGTTTTTAAAGTGTGTGAGCGTAGGGTGGTTGTTGCCCCAAGTTTTATACTATCCTATTGAAATTTGGCCCTTTTGAGAGTGATTAGTATACCTGTCCATACCAATATTTGTTTAACTGTACTAACCCCTAAACCGTGGTTAAACTAAAAAAAAAAAAATCACCACCAAAGAATGTGGGGTGATATATGTGATTGTTCTTCCAGAGATTTTGAGTTCGACCCCTGCGCATAGAAAAATTCATTGTAGGTATCACTTCCCAAATGAAATCCTACACTACGCGAATTCGGAAATAATCCTACTACTATATTGCCTTTCCTTATAAGTAGCAGCATATGAATAAGCGAGAAGTTATTTATTCTGAATTCTGGCATTATTCATCTTAATTATTTCTTTCAGAAATAATCCAACTAGTTTTTTCAATTTAGATTATTATGTGAATATCTTCTTTATTTTCTCTGCAAAAAAATCTTAGTTTTAAGCTAACAATAAATTAATAGAACTTTTAGAAGTTTAGTTAAGATGATAAATATGTTTACCGTGAAAAAGGGTTTAATCGTTGCTGGTAATTAAGTCACCAAAATGGGGAAGAAATTCAAAAATAGCCAGATTTACTACTAGTCGTTAAAAAATAGTCAAGTTTCAAAAGTCATCGAAATTTAGCCACTTTAAATCTGAGCGAAAATACTGTTCAAAATCCGGAAAAATACGCCCGTAAATTTTACGGGAGTTCCAGGATAACTATGCTAGAACTCCCGCAAATTTTACGGGAGTTCAACCATAATTATGCTGGAACTCTCGCAAATTTTACGGGAGTTGCAGCAAGTATAATTGTCCAGTATAATATACTGGAGTTTGGAGCACTGGTGCTTCAGTCTCCCGCAAATTTTACAGCAGTTAGCAAAGTATACCGGTCCAGCATAATATGCTGGAGTTCGTACACAAATGCACTAGAACTCCCGTATATTATACTGGACCGATTCCTGTTGCAGTAAAATAGTGGCTATTTTTCATTGACTTGGTAAACGTCGACTATTTTTCATTTACCAGTGTAAAAACTGGCTATATTATGATATTTTAACCCAAAATGGTGTTGCAGCCTGCGAGATTCTCACCGATTTATATGCTGTTAATAAAAAAGAAAGGATAAAACATAGTAGGATTGTTTAGTTTCAACCATAGTTGAGGGGTTGGTTTAGTTAAACAAAAATTGGCCCTTAAATTTTAGAAATGGACAGGTATAATCAAAATAAAAGGGCAGTGGACAAAGTGGAGAGATGTTGTACACGAAGAGAGCCAAATGTGCAGCGTATCATATTGTACTTTATTATATTATATTTCAAGACCTAATGAAATGCCCTTATCAAATATTAAAATTATCAACAATTATTCTGAAAATACTTTAAAACTTTGTTTTTTTTATTTATAAAATTTAGGAGAGAGATTTCTAAAAATCATGACTAAAGCTCACTTAAGCTTGAATTTGAAAATTTTAATTTTTAAAATCGACCTTTTTTGTGGGTATTGTTCAAATAGATCATGTATATCTTAAGAAATTTAAATCTCAATTTTGGTACAATTTGATGGAGGTGTGATGTGATTTTAATTGCAATTCGAGTCAAATTCGAAAATAGAAGATGAACATAAAAGAAGATGAGATTTGTACCTCATATATATTCCTCGTGTATCATATTTGTGTTTCACTAATTAAATTTTGGCTCCAAACCAGTATAAATCACCTCAAATCTTTCTCAAGTTTTCTATATAACTTCATTTATGTGTTTTTAAAAAATTTCAACCATACTAATTGGAAAAAAACTTTTTTGCCTATATTTATTGAATATTGTATATCATTGATAACTTTTCCTTACCTATTTTTGATTGCATGACTTAATGGTAGTTATTAATAAGTAGTGTCTACTTTTGATGTGATGACCCAAACGGTCATCACTTGTTTTAAACTAAATTTTATGACTCTGAGGCCTTGAAAATCTCATCTAGAGTTACCTCAATTTGCGTGCGCAGTCCGGATGCGTAACTGGAAAGCTTAAATGAGAAATTGCATGAAAAATGATAAGTATTGACTATAAAATGAATTAATTTGACCTTGGTCAATGTTTTGGGCAAACGGATCCGGACCGGTGATTTGACTGTCCCGAAGGGTCCGTAGGAAAATATGGGACTTGGGCGTATGCCCGAAATCGAATTCCGAGGTCCCAAGCCCGAGAAATAAATTTTTGAAATAAATTATTTTCTGAAATTGTTTATAAGGTTTAAAATAAAATTTGATTAGACCCTGATGGTATCGGGCCCGTATTATGGTTCCGACGCCCGGTACAAGTCTTATATATGATTTAAGATATTTTTGTAAAATTTGGTGAAAAACGGACGTCGTTTTACGTGATTCGGACCTAAATTGGAAATTTTGATATTTTATGAAGTTTGAAAGAATTCATGGATTTTGAAGTTTAATTCGATGTTTATGATGTTATTTTGGCTATTTGATTGCGCGAATAAGTCCGTAGGATGTTTGGGGTTGTGTGTATATTTAGTTTGGAGCCCCGAGGGCTCGGGTGAGTTTTGGATAGGCCACGGGGTGCATTTTTAACTTAAAAATTTGCTGGTGTGTTCATGCCTGCAGGCTTCGTAAATGCGAAGCCTGGCTCACAAATGCGAAGGCTGGATCGCAAATGCGAAACCAACCCAGGCCACTCTTCCTCGCAAATGCGAGCTTCTTTTTCGCAAATGCGAAGTCGCAATTGCGACTACTGCTTCGCAAATGCGAAAGCTGGGAAATTATGAAGGGTTTGCAAATGCGAACCCTGTTTTGCAATTCCCACATCTGAGAGGTCAGGGTTCGTAATTGTGAACCCCTGTTCGTATTTTCCATATCAGAGACTTGCAAATTTTACACTTAACCCATTTTGAACCCCATTTTTCATATTTTCTCAAACCCAAATACACTTAGGCGATTTTCCAAGAATCCTTTCTTCTCCAAATTAATTGTGAATCGTTTTTAACCAACTTTCTTCAATTCTTATCATCTTTTAACATGATTTCAACTTAAAATCAAAGATTTTCATAGGGGGGACATTGGGTGATTTGGGTAGAACTAGGTTTTTCAAAAATTAAGGATTTGGACCTCAATTTGAGGACCGATTTTAAAATAAATTATATATTTGAGTTCGTGGAGGAATGGGTAATCGGGTTTTGGTGACAATTTTTGACTTTTTGGGTAAATCTTTGGAAAACTCATTTTCATGCATTGGGGTTGATTCATTTAGCGTTTATTGATGTAATTAAGTAATTTGTAATTAGATACGAGCGAATTGGCGGTGGAATCAAGGGGTAAAGCTATAATTGAGACTTGAGTTGTGTTCAAGACATCGAGGTAAGTGTTTGGTCTAACCTTAGCTTGAGGGATTAGGAGTTGAGTCCTATTTGCTATGTGGTAATTGTCGAGTACGACGTATAGGCATGGTGACGAGTATCTATACGTTGGTGTCTAGCATGACCGTGAGTCTTTAAATTGTGAATATCTTGATTTCGTCGTGTCTCTTATGCCTTGGTGATGATTCCTATTTGTTGTGAAAAGCTTGTGGAAGGAAATTGTGACCTATGAACATCGAGGAGCATTGACTCAAGTTATATTACAATTGTGAAAGTATATGAGATAATTGAACCCTTTGGAGTATTATCTCAAGTGGTAATGTGAGTTATGAAATAAAAGTGAAAGAAAGAGAAAGAGTTATTAAATTGTTCCCTTACCGGGATATTGTTGCTTTGTGGATTATCTCCCTTGCCGGGACGTTGAGATTGATATTGTACCCTTGTCGGGATTTAATTGTTTAATTGTGTTCCCTTGCCGGGATTTCTATTATTATTTTGTTTATTCCCTTGCCCCTTGTTTGTGATTGTTATTTGGGTAAGGAAGAGTGTTAAAGCACGAAGGGTGATGCCGTGAATTGTTTGTTATTGTAAAGAAAGAGTGTTAAAGCACGAAGAGTGATGCCGTGCTGCACGATGTACCATTCCTTGCCAACTCTATTGATTATATGTGAGGAAAGAGAGTAAAAGCACGAAGGTTGATGCCGTGCACATTTTTATCATATAATTGTTTTGGTGAGGAAAGAGAGTAAAAGCACGAAGGGTGATGTCGTGCACGTTTTTATTATATCATTGCCTGGTGAGGACGAGAGTAAAAGCACGAAGGGTGATGCCGTGCACTTATTGATTCCTGATTCTTTATTGACGTTTGAGTTATGTTGCTTTCTTCGTTACTTGATGACTTTTACTCGGAGTTGTTATCTTCCCCACAGCATGCTCCCCCTCCTATATTGATTGGTTATCTCTTTATCTCTGTTTTCGCTATATATATATATATATATATATATATATATATATATATATATATATATATATATATATATATATATATATATATATATATATATATATAGCGAAAACAGAGATAAAGAGATAACCAATCAATATATATATATGTGGTAGTCTAGCCTAGCCTTGTCACTACTTCGCCGAGGTTAGGCTCGACACTTACCAGCACATGGGGTCGGTTATGCTGATACTACACCCTGTACTGTGTGCAGATCCCGGAGTAGAATTTGGTGCGCAGCAGTAGCTCGAGAGCCAGCCTTCAATCCACCGAGACACCAAGGTAGCCTTGCAGGCGTCCGCAGGCCCGACGTCTCCTTTATCTTATATTTCATTCTGTTATCTCATGTATTCGAGACAAACAGTGTTATATTTCTTTCAAACGGTTGTATTTAGTACTTTTAGTAGTCCGTGGATGTTGTGACACCAGTTCTTGAGTAGAGGCATATGTTAATTTTCGCATTATTGTTTAGCTTAATTAATTTAAGTCTTCCACTTTAATTTCATATCCCGTTGTTATTGAGATTGTGAGCATGTGATTTTTGCCACGCTTAATTTACTCATATAGTTTCTTCAGAATTAGAAATTTTCTTTTATGATTTGAATTTTTAGGAATTAATTGCATGATTTTATGTCTTGTTTGCATTTTTGTGTGCATTGTTAGTTGCTATAATTCATAAAAAGTACAAAATAGTACACTTACATTTAAAATTTGATTTTTATATTTTGTCGAGTAATATTACTAAAACAAGAGAAAAAAAATAAAAAATAGTCCTTTTATATTTTTGAATTCCACATTTTACATTTTTTAGTTTAGTTTTCTTTCAAATTAGGAATTAGTTGATTTTGGAAATTAATTAGTATAATTTTAGATTCTTGATTTAGGTCTTGCATAATAAAATCAAAAAATACAAATAAAATAATAATAAGTAAAATATAAAAAATAAATACAAAAAGGAAAAAGAAAATAATAAAAAGAATTAAAAGAGAGCATGGTCTTGATAAAAGACCAATTTTTGGGGCCAAAATCAAATTCTAGCCCAAACAAACCAAAATCGGACCAAAATTACCCCATGTCCAGGCCCAATCTAATCCCCAACCTGGCCTGCCCTTCTATTAACTAAAACGACGCCGTTTTGGCGTCACCTAATCCTAGCCCTCCATTTCCTCATCATCCAACGACCCCCATTGATCCCCCCATTTTAATAAAAGTGTCCGAAATTCTCCCAAAACCCTAAGACCATTACCTTCCTTCCTCGTACAACTGCTTTCCCCCTCCCGTCTCCGACCCCCACCGTATCCCCACCGTGCTTCTGCCCTCCTCCGCCGTCCGCCGCCTGCCGGAAATCGCCTCCGTCGGCGGCGATGCTCCAAATAACCCCAAAATTACACCCCTTACTCCTCTTTCCAATCCTCAAATTCATTTCCCTCAAATCCTCACCGATTTTCTCGAATTTCAGATCGAAAATCCGGCCAAAATGCAAAATCATCCAAATAACCCCAAATTTATACCCAGGTTTCTCATTTCCTTCTCTTTCTGTATGGCTCGAATTTCGAATCTCGAACATCATCAGAATGGCTCGAATTTCGAATCTCGAAAAAGGCAGAACCCTAGGAGTTCATTTTTGCTCGATTTGGCCTGGTTTTTCGAGTCTGGTATTGGATTTGAAGCATGAAATAATGTTTTCGTTTGTTCTTCTCAACATTATTCCGTGGCTCGAATCGATTTTTTTTAATCTCCATTCCGGCCTTGCATAGGGGAGTTCTATTTCTGATTCTTTGTTTAACCTTTTTCTTCTGTTTTAAGATCTCATAATTGCTAATTTCTATTTTTATTTTCGTTTTAGTATTGTTCAGTGTGTTCTGACTTCGTGTTCTAATTTTGTGCTTGATTTTCCTTTTTGATTGTTTGTTTGACTTTAGTTTATTTTGATGATAGTCTAATTAGTAGTATGATTTTTAGGATTGGCTAGGTTTTGATCTTTGTTATGCTTTGTAATATTAAGATATTATTTTAATATTTTGCTTTAATAGCCTTTAATTGACTTTGTTTGGACTTGACTGATCTTAATTCATTGTTCAGTATTTCTTTATAGTTGTTGCTAGCTGTTTTTAATTAGTTTAGTTTAGCTTTCATTAATTCAGTAGTTAGTATTAATAAGTTATTAGGTTTAGCTTAGGCTAATGTGTCATGGATATAGCTGATTTAGACTCATTAGGATTAACTATAGTTAAGATTTTAACTAAGGTAAAAAGGGGTTGGGGGTTATAGTTCATATTAGGGTTAGTAATTCTAAGGGCAAGCAAGGGTAGTTTAGGCATTTAAAAGGGCTTGTTTGTTAAGACTAGAACCAAAACAAGGGTAGTATAGGTTTTTCATAGCTAAAAGAACACCGTAGGGCCTTCTAGAAGGGGGCCTTAGTGTAAGTTTCTGCATTTTTAATGCAGTAACTTGGGTAACAAGTCACAAAGTTAGGGTCTAATAGTCAATTTCTGAAAATAAAAAGGGAAAAAATAGGAAAATCCTTCCAGAACATTCTGCCCCATTTCTTGCCTATAAAAGGCATCCCTAGTGCCTTCTTTAACAAATTTTAGAGACCCCTGAAAATTCCCAAGTTTGGGGAGACCTCTGAAAATTCCCAAAATCCCTTCCAATTTCAATTTCCCCCTCAAAAATCTTCTTCTTCCTATATGAACCACATATTTGAATTTCAAAATTAAAAGAAGTTCAAATCTGAACTCCAGTAGTATAAACCTTCATTTTGGATCTTAAATCCTGTAGAAAAAATAAAAAAACAACAGAAAACTTTCAAAAAATCCAAAAAAAATACTGTTACATTGAAAACCTTAGGTTGGTTTAGATTTTTAATTGTTGATTTACACTTTCTAGCTCAATAGTTGATTGCTGAGTTCTTCTGAGTGTTACTGGGCTAAATTCAAGTTGAATTAAGGTGTATTCAATCTATTTTGAGTGATTTAAGGGTTAAAACTGGCCTTGGGCAATTGATACTGCTGCCGGGTTTAAAATGGAGTCCTCTACTATTGCGTGTTGCTGTTTGAGCCTGTTTGCAAACTTGAATTTGCTTGCTGACTCCTCCTTCTTCTCTTTTGCTTTAATTCCAGTTATATTCTCTCTGTAGCCTTCAAGGATTGGAAATGAAATGAAACATTGGCTTATTTGTCCTCTTTGTTGTTTTCAAATTATACTTAGCTAGATTCAGCAAGTTAATGTTTTGTTTTGTATACATTCGACTAAGGATTCTGTAGAATTATAAGGACTGTTGAACCATGCTGGATTTATCTGAGTGCTAAAATTGTAGTATTAGCTATAACATGATGAAAGCTAGTCTAATCTGTTTGAGGTTTGAAATTAGGCTGAGTTTTCTTTAGCTCATACGAGTTGTCCCTCAGATTTTTAAGTGCATGTTTACTTCATGTAAATCAAATTTATCCACTTGTCTTGGAGTGAAATAGATTTTCATTCATGCTTCAACAGATCTTTGAGTTAGATGAACTAGCTGTTTAATACATTAGCCTAAACTGGAATAATACTCCTAGGCCATAAGTGAGTTTTGATTGTGTTAGTCCAATTGATATATCCACTAACTATCGACAAGGGTCTGCCTATGCAGATCTGAATATCGAAAACAAATCAAAATAGAAAAGACATTTGCTTTGAATTTAAAAATTGCCTTTACCTGTTATCCTAATCAAGGAGTAGAAATACTTGAAATTACCTGAATAGTTCGTTTGGGCCTGCTCCTAGGCCCAGGGCTAATGGCCCATGCCATCTGTTTGAACACTAACAATATTAATGCAAGGATCAATCCAGGCTCGTGTACTTCCACAATTGAGCCGGGGTCAATTAGCCCAAGCAGATGACAGTCCACAGGACTATTTAATCTCATAGTCATATGGGCTGAGTTTTTCTTAATAATTCAATGTCAAATTGCTGAAGGTTGAAATCTACATTAAGAGCATTAGGATTAATTTTAATAAAACACATATTTGGGCCTTCGAGTTAAGTAGTGGGTTCAAACTAGGAGGGTTTTTCCTTTTGCTTGAATTCGGACGTGAACTTGTGGCCCGAATTTTATAAACGTAAATTAATTAGGCCCTTTAGCGACAATATTTAGAAAATCATAGTTTGCTTTAGGTTGACCTTTAAATAATAAAGTGAGATGAGCCTCGCCAAACAAAATACATAAATCGCGGGGCCCTCATTAAATGCTTAATTAAAAATACTTAGCATTGGGAATGTGCCGTTTAACGAATTTCAAGGCCCTTCGCAAAGTTTAAAAAACGTTAGCCACTTTAGGCGCGTTTTTAATAATTTTACCTTCCTAAATACGGGTGTGCATTTCATGCAACCCAAATACGAATCCAAAAACGTTGGATAATAATGTGTCGAGGATCCGGGTGCATTTCATGTGACGTGATCCGAAAATACGTTTTTAAACGACGTTCACTTTCGTAAAAAAAAAAATTAAAAGCGGTAAATAATTATAAAATTGCAATGTAGGTTGGAGCATGTAAAAATTAGATTTTTAGCTATTTATAATGATTTAAGCGACCGTTCTAGAACCACGGGATCCGGGGGGGCTAACACCTTCCCTCGGGTCAACAGGATTCCTTACACAGAATTTCTGGTTCGTAGACTCCAACGGGGAAGTCGAAATTTTCCTCGATTTGGGATTCAAGTTAAACCGGTGACTTGGGACACCAAAAGCCAATCCTATCCCAAGTGGCGACTCTAAAAATAAATAAGTAATACCAATTCGAATAATGTCACTTTAAATGAAAAAACTCCCTTATACATTTATCCTTCGGGGTAGGTGTGTAAAAAAGGAGGTGTGACAGCTCTGGCGACTCCACTGGGGATCGAACCGAGAATTTCGATTCAGGGTTCAAGAATTTGAGCTTAGTTTAATTGTTATATTTGGCTTTATCTGATTTTTCTACATGTTCCATACTATATGTGCTAAATATTTTACCGCTTTGATATTTGTTGAAACTGTATATATAAACTGTCGCGAATCCCTTCCTCTTTCCGAGTCTTCTACATCATGGAGAAGGGTGCACTTCGTGTAGCTTCTCTTCTGTTTAGAGTTTTTTTCCCAATTTAGAAAGAGGTTGGATAAGTTGTTAAGCCGACGGAGCTTTTGTATCCCCGGTATGCTACCTCCCCCCGGCTCGAGTTGTCCGCTCGGGTAAGCCAGGTTTAGACTAATAAACCTAGGGTTTAAACCTAGAAGAACAAAACCTCATGCCGGATCCCTAGTAGGAACGTTTGTTTGCATCATGTGCATTTGACTTAGGGGACTCAACACAGGGGTTGGGTCCGTCTAGGACAGGTGACCTGAAATGAATTGACCATCTTGATGCATCTTACGTGCTACTTGCGCATTTATTTGCTCAGCTTTGCATGTTGACTCGCTTGTCCAAATGAATGAAAATTGAAAAAAAAAATTAAAAGCGCTAAATAATTATAAAATTGCACTGTAGGTTGGAGCATGTAAAAATTAGAATTTTAGCAATTTATAATGATTTAAGCGACCGTGCTAGAACCACGGGATTCGGGGGTGCCTAACACCTTCCCTCGGGTCAACAGAATTCCTTACACAGAATTTCTGGTTTGCAGACTCCAACGGAGAAGTCGAAATTTTCCTCGATTTGGGATTCAAGTTAAACCGGTGACTTGGGATACCAAAAGCCAATCCTATCCCAAGTGGCAACTCTAAAAATAAATAAATAATCCCAATTCGAATAATGTCACTTTAAATGGAAAAACTCCCTTATACATTTATCCTTCGGGGTGTGTGTGTAAAAAAGAGGTGTGACAGAGATATTTAATACTTTTTGTTATGATTCATAAAAGGATTTAAAATAGATGAGTTAGGAGTTTATGATTTCGTGGCTTGCCTAGCTTTTACGAGTAGGCGCCATCACGACCCCCGAAGGTGGGAAATCCGGATTGTGACAAGTTGGCATCAGAGCTCTAGGTTACATAGGTCTCATAATTCACGGACAAGCTTTGTAGAGTCTGAGGGATCAGTACGGAGACGTCTGTATTTATCCCCCAAAGGCTACAGAGTTAGGAAAAGTTTCACATTTGTTCTTTCTTGTCGTGCGGTTTGGTTTCTTAATGCTAATTAAATTTCTACTCTATTCTTTCGTAGATGGCGAGAACACGCACTTCCTCATCTATCGATCAGCAGTCCGAGACCCCAACAGCTCCTACGAGGGGCAGAGGGCGAGGTCGATGCTGTGCTAGAGGTTGAGGCAGGGGTAGAGCTCAGCCCAGGGTAGCAACTCCCATAGCGGAGCCTCATGTCAATTTTGATGATGAGGTTCCAGCCCCAGCAGTTCCGGTAGGCCTAGCTCAGGTCCCAGAGAGGTTTATTGCCACCCCAATTATTCAGGATGCTCTGGTCCATCTAGTGGGCCTTATGGAGAGTGTCATCAGATCAGGTTTACTTCCTGTAGCACCAGCCGTCTCTCAGGCTGGAGGAGGAGCTCAGACTCCTACTACTCGCACTCCAAAGCAGGTAGCTCCCCAGATCCAGACTCCAGCAGTTCAGCCAGTTGGAGCAGCTCAGCCGGGCATGGTAGCCCAGATCGGTGATGGAGAAGCTATGTCTGTCGATGCTTTGTAGAGGTTGGACAGGTTCACCAAGCTCTACACTACTACCTTCAGCGGTGCATCTACCGAGGATCCTCAGGATTATCTGGACAGCTACCACGAGGTTCTTCGAAACATGGATATTGTTGAGACCAATGGGGTTGATTTCGCTATATTTCGCTTGTCTGGATCCGCCAAGACTTGGTTGAGGGATTATTGCTTAGCCAGACCAGGATCGCTAGCATTGACCTGTGATCAGTTCACGCAACTATTTCTGGAGAAGTTTCTCCCTATTACACAGCGAGAGGCCTATCAGAGGCAGTTCGAGCGTGTCTAGTAGGGATCCATAACAGTCACTCAGTACGAGACCAGGTTCATTGATTTAGCTTGCCATGCTCTTATTATACTTCCCACTGAGAGGGAGAGACTGAAACGGTTCATTGATGGGCTCATCCAGCCGATTCGTCTTCAGATGGACAGAGAGGCTGGGAGTGAGATATCCTTCCAGGAGGCGGCCAATGTAGTCTGGAGGGTTGAGATGGTATTATTGCAGGGGGGTGGTCATAGTGCAGACAAGAGACCTCGTCAGTCAGGCAGATTTAATGGTGTCTCGTCTAGAGGAAAAGATTCATATGATAGGGGTCATACTCCTAGGCCCTTTCAGTCAGCGCTCCAGGTTTTCCATAGTGCATCAGGTGGTCGTGGTTCTCACACGCATTATTCTGATCAGCAGCCCTACAGTGCACTGCCAGCTCCTATCAGTGCACCTCCGCTTCAAAGTTTTCGGGGCGGTCATTCAGGTCGACAAGGTTAGCAGACTCAGCAGTTGAGGGCTTGTTACACTTGTGGTGACACGAGTCACATTTCTACGTTTTGCCTTCGAGCACCGAGTAGCTCTTAGCATTAGGGTTCCCGTGCCATGGTTCAGGCACCAGGTGTTCCACAGCCCGCCCAGCCAGCTAGAGGTGAGGGTAGAGGTATTAGAGGTGGAGGTAGAGGTCCTAGAGGTAGAGCTCAGGCCAGCCAGCAGCAGGTCATCCCAGAAAGGTAGATCAGAGTGGTAGGGCCCGGCCCCGATGTTATGCTCTTCAGGCCAGGCCCAAGGCTGAGGCTTCAGATGCGGTTATTACAGGTACGGTTCTGGTTTGTGATAGGGATGCTTCAGTGTTGTTTGATTTGGGGTCTACGTATTCGTATGTGTCATCTTATTTCGCCCCGTACTTGGTCATTCTTAGTGATGCATTGAGTGTTCCTGTTTATGTGTCTACATCGGTGGGTGATTCTATCGTGGTTGATCGAGTCCATCGTTCTTGTATTATGGTAATTGGGGGCCTTGAGACTCGTGTAGATTTGTTGCTTTTAGACATGGTTGACTTCGCTATTATATTGGGGATGGACTAGTTATCACCTTACCACGCTATCTTGGACTGCCATGCCAAGACTGTGACCTTAGCTTTACCAGGTATACCTCGTTTAGAGTGGAGAGGGACTCCTGGTCATTCTAACTGTAGTGTTATATCATATGTGAAGGCTCGGTGTATGGTCGAGAAGGGGTGTTTGGCCTATTTAGCCTATGTTCGCGATTCTAGTGTTGAGGTTCCCTCTATTGATTCTATGCCCATTATTTGTGAGTTTCCTGATATTTTCCCTTCAGACCCGTCGGGTATGCCACCCAACAGGGATATTGACTTTTGCATTGATCTGGTACCGAGCACTCAGCCCATTTCTATCCCGCCGTATCGTATGGCGCCGCCTAAGTTGAAAGAGCTAAAGGAACAATTGTAGGATTTGCTTGAGAAGGGTTTCATTAGACCCATGTTTCGCCTTGGGGTGCGCCGATGTTATTTGTTAAGAAAAAGGATAGGTCAATGAGAATGTGTATTGATTACTGGTAATTGAACAAGGTTACATTCAAGAATAAGTATCCGCTGCCAAGGATTGATGATTTGTTCGACCAACTTCAGGGTGCCAAGGTATTTTCCAAGATTGACTTGCGATCTGGCTACCATCAGTTGAGGATTAGGGCATCCGTTGTCCCTAAGGCCATGTCCAACCTTGCCCCCATTTTTTGTCCCCAAATTGGGGATTTTCCCATTTTGGGGACAACTTACTCCAACCATTCCCCCATTTTTCCCTAAACTTTTTTATATTCTTCTCTCTCTTCTATATTATATTATTATCTTTTATTTCAATTCATTTTTTAATTTCCATTAAAAAAATTCCATCTTTTATTTTTATTAATTTGTAATTTCCATAATTAAAATAATTCCATAAAATTTTAAATAATATAATGTAAGCAATTATTATAGATTAACTAAGTTATTATGCTATCTGCCGTAGTTTCAATTTTTATGTATTTTAATTTAATATATTTTCAATTGTCATGTATTTTTAATTTTAGTTTATTTTTAATTTTCACTTTTCAAATTAAATTTTATACATATAATATTTTATACTCGCACCTTTCAATTTTAACAATATATAATATTTTATATTTGCACCATTCATTTTTGAGATAATTATATATCTTTTGTACAATTAACTTATAATAAAATTAACTTATAATTTTACATAAAAATAATAAATGCACAAAAATTAATTTATCAAAATTATAAACCAAAGTGAAAATATAATATTAATATTATAAAGACATTACATAAACATAATTATGTATATATTAAAAAGATAAATTAAAAGATTAATAATAAAATAATAATAAACAATTGATGAATAGTATACCCCCTATTTGAGGGAACACTATTCATCCCCCATTTTGGGACAAAAATGGGGGAGAGTTGGAGCAAAATTTCCCCAAAAATTTCCCCCATTACGGGGGATAGGGGCAAGGTTGGAGATGCCCTAATACAGCTTTCTGCACTCGGTACAGGCATTACGAGTTCTTGGTTATGTCATTCGGGTTGACAAATGCCCCAGCAGCTTTCATGGACTTGATGAACCGAGTGTTCAGGCCTTATTTAGACTCATTCGTGGTAGTCTTCATTGATGATATATTGATATATTCCCGCAACCAGGAGGAGCACGAGCAATACCTTAGAGTGGTTCTTCAGACTGTAACGACCCGACCGGTCGTTTTGAGCCCTAACGCATCGTTCAGCAGTCTGAGTCCATGAGCAGCTTCATTTCAGGTATTGTAACTTTTTCGCATGGTCGGAGTTTAAATTCAGGAAGAGCGGAGTTAAATTTAAATGAAGATTATCATTTGAGAAGTTTAAAGTTGAAAGAATGAACTAGGATTGGATTTTTGAGTAAACAACCTCGGAATTGAGACCTGAAGGTTCCAACAGGTTTGTATGATGATTTCGTACTTGGGCGTATGCCCGGATTGGGTTTTGGATAACCTGGGAGCGTTTTGGCGCCTATTGTAGAAGTTAGCATTTTGGAAGAAATTTCTTAAGTTTGGCTTGGAGTGCATTTCGGCGTTATCGATGTCCGTTTGGGATTCCGAGACTGGGAGTAGCTCCGTATGGTGATTTTGGAGTTGGTGGAAAACCTAGAAAATCATATTCTTGGAATTTAGCCACGATTTTGAGTATGGAATTAAGAGAAAATTGTATATTTGAGTTCCTAAGGTCATGTGTAACCTTTATCTTCGAGAAATTTTGGATTCCGGGCACGTGGGCCCGAGGGAATTTTTGTCAACTTTTCGTTCGGGGTTAAGAATTGTTATAAATTGGGTTGTAAAGTATAATTGAGCATATATTAATGAATTTATTATCGTTGGCTAGTTTTGGAGCATTGTGCGTTGGTGCAAGTCTTCGAAATAATGTAGAATGCTGGTTGGGGATCTTCGGAGCGAGGTGAGTCTCCTTTCTAATCTTGTGAGGGGGAATTTAGCCCATAAGTGAAGTAATTGATTATGTGCTCCTATTTGTGGGGGCTACGTACGTACGAGGTGACGAGAGTCTGTGCGTAGCTACTATTATGCTATTGTCTGAGTAGTTAGGACCTAAAAGTATGTTATACTTGGATTACTGTGAACCCAATGATAATTTGAATTGTTTAAATCACCTTGAATTGGTAAAGGAATTTAAAAAGAGAAATTGTCTATTTGGTTGATTATCCTTGATAAGCTCTTGATGTCCTACTTGAGCATGTATTTTATGTGTGTCTGCATCGCATGGATAATTCGCGAGCAGGATATGTGTTTATTTATGGAACGGGCCAAACGCCTCGGTGAAAATAGATGCACCTATGGTTCGGGCTGCTCGACCCTCGGCAGTGCACAATTTACATTTCTGTTGGAGCAGGCCGTCAACCTCGGCATGATTTGTGCATGTTGGTGTTGTTGTCTTGAACTTATTAAAGTTGCTTTTGTCTCACCCTGGCTCGAGATTAACTTGTTGATAATAAAGATGAATTTTGGAAGTTTCCGATGAAAGAATTATATGTTTACTTGTTTCCTCCATTTGGATTGAAAATCATGTTTATAAAATAAATCCACAGTTTAATATATATATCAAGGATGAACAATTATTGGACCATTAGAGTGTGTCAAAGTTGACCATCTCGTCTCTATCCCTTCGGGATTAGGCGGGACACTCACCGAGTACATGTTGATTACGTACTCATACTACACTTCTGTGAATTTTTGTTGCATAGGTATATATACACCTCTAGCAGCCTATTGGGTATAGCAGCATGGATGACGTTAGGACTAGGTGAGCTGCATCATTGAGGCGACCACAGCTAGAGTAGTTCCTTCCAATGTACTGTATTTACTTTCCGTCCACTGTATTTCGGGCGGATGTTGTATTTTATTTCTATCAGTAGTCGCTTATGTACTTGTGACACCGAGTTTCTGGGATGGTTTACAACGGATTTGTACTAACTGTTATTATTTAAATTTGAATTCTAGTAGTGAGCTTTTATTTATAAAAATGGAAGGAAAAACCTTAGATTTTCAAAAGTATTAAAAGAGGAATTAATTGATAAGTTAGTTGGCTGGCCTGACAGAGGTGTCCGGCGCCACCACGACCCGTAGTGGATTTTGGGTCGTGACAACATGGTATCAGAGCACTAGGTTCCCTTCTGTCTCACTAGTCATGAGCAAGTCTAGTAGAGTCTCGCGGATCGGTATGGAGACGTCTGTACTTATCCTCGGGAGGCTGCAGGACTACTAGGAGTACTTCCCTTCTTGATTTCTTTATCGTGCGGTTCGATTCCTTTAAGGCGTATGCCTTTGATTTCTTCCTACTCAATCTTACGTGAGCGCTTGTTATAAATTAAAAATTGAAGGATTGTAATGGCACTACAAATGTGGTGCAGGATGATTTTCCCGGTATAGCTGATTGGACTATTATAGCGCTTTGGAGGGATATTCTATTGTTTCAGCTCAGTAACAGAACTTCTAAGAGCCCTAAGGCTAGGCACAGGTTGCTGTGATGCTTATGAGCAATTATTCCATAGTGTTGTCGTAATGCTAGGGTGTTTGCCCACTTGTCGGGCCAGTGAATGAATTGAAGGGAAGTTTACTCAGTGTGTAATCAAGGGATTCAGTATTCCATTCCCGGTAAGGGAAAGTCAAACGAACTGAGGATGGTCAGAAGTGGACTGGTGGAAGTAATGAAACGTGGTAATTGCAAATGTGGTGGAGTTCTTCTCTACATTGGGGTGCTATCGTCCTGATTGGACGTACTAAGTTTGTCGATGTTATAATCTGCTACAATTCGCCTTTATGGCAGGATATTGTGAACTAGTATTGGAGTTACGACTGTCAGATATCGCACAGTGCAGTTGTTTAAGATCGAATCAGAATTTCTAATGTTGACGGATCGATAAAGATAACCTTTGGAAAGGTTTAAAGTTAGCAGCAATGGTGGATTCAAGTGCCACGAAGATAGATTTTATTAGAGGCAACAATTGGGCAGCAAAGTATAAGGAAGGACATGTGGGAAGTGCTAAGCAATGTTTAAAATTTCTAGAAGGCCAAGTATGAGAAGCAAGGTCGCATCAAAGTGGGAGAGTGGCGAGGGTTGCATATGGGCTTGGTAGTAGGATGACTACGCGCCTTAAAGAGAGTTTGGATTGAATTGGGGATTTTCATGATTGGTGATTGAAGCCTACGGGTATGATGTGAAGTATGGGATATTATGCAGCAGAAGATTGATATGGCGGAAATGAGCTGCTTGAAATGGAGGAAGGTGCTGCATGACCCTGAATTTGGAAGGATGTTGCCGCGCATTTAATTGATGTCCACGAGGGGCGAATGGACTTGTGCAACTGGAAGGTGAGCTCAAACTCAGGATGGGCTATTGGTGTCATATTGCATGTACCCCGTGCAGTGGCATGAGAAGATATCGGGAGGTGATTCCCCTAGGTGGGTTATTCCCCATGAGCAGGTTAGCGGTCGCGTGGTTGGCGAAGCTTCTGCAAAGAATTATATTGGTTGTTCAACAAAGAGATCGGTCGTGCGAATGTGGTTAATGATTCAGAATATGAAAGATGGGGATTTACAGGAAGATTCCGAGAAATTTTGATAATTTATGACGGGAGGTTATGTCAATAAAAGGTAAAAAGGTCGGGCAAACTCAAAAATGGTGAAATGATGGCTTCAAGCTAAGTGGGAGAGTCCCACCGCTTGTGATTGGGCTGTATGATTAACTACTTGAGTGATTTCTGGTTATTCGCATATTGATGGATTATTTCAGCTATGAGAAAAAACCATAAGTGGTAATTCGAGCAAATAAATTGTTGGAGGCATGCGATGGTTGGCCTTATTGGCTCATGTCCGGACTTGGAAGAAGGTTCAGGATTTATGCCTTGTATGGGTACGATTTTCAGAGAAAGTGATTTTCGCTAGGTGCCTTGCCGAGAGAGTATTCGTGTGCTATAAGATCTATGGAGTGAGTTATGTTCGGGACCAAGTCAGAGCGGGTGGCTCTCAATAATGGTCCCAGTGAATTCAGAAGTTAAAGTGTGGTGCCCGATGATTTTGAGCCTATAAGTACAACTAAGAATAAGGCTTTGTAGCAGCTTATGAGAAGGTGCCCTGAATGTTCTATGAAATTTTGACTTGTGGTGTAGCATCTGAAAGATATGAAATAATTCGTGGGATTTGAGACAGCCTGGTCTCGTGATTCAAAGACACTCAAGGTGAGTGTAGATGGAGTATGTTATGTGTTGAATGGAGTTAGTCTTATTTTTAAGGCAAGCAAGGAGGAATTGGAAGAAGGTAAATTGACTAACCATAGTTGAATTGGCATATTGGGGTCAGTGATCAGTTCGGTCCGCGAGATCAAGTTACGTGTATGAATGGTGAGGATATGTGTGAGGCCTGTCGGCCGCCGTGATTGATGATTTATCAGGGGCATTCTTCTGTTGTGGCTTGTTATGTGGAAGCAGATTCCGGAAGGGCTATGGTGGCTTGGACCACTACTTGCAGATTTGCACATTCTACGGTTATGGAAAATTACCTGTGTATTGCTATGATTCTCCTGAAGTGAGTTAGGTGGAAAGTTCGTATATGCTGAAGTGTTAAAATATTAATGATTTCGGAGTTATGATGAAAAATCGTGCTCTATCGTATGTTGGCACATTGGGTGCAGTGAGTAGCATGGGAATACGAAGTGAGGATAAAGGTTGCAGTTCAGTGTTGACAAGGATGTCACGGGCTCGGATGAACAAGGAAAGGGTTGAATGATTAGAGTAAATTGGAATTGTCCTCAGCGTCACCGGAGATCGATGTGTTGAAGAAGAGGTTTTACATCCTGATTAAGGATTCTAGATCAGTTTTCAGCGTTAGTGCATCCGATGGTTTAGATGTGCGGACCCATTAATTATTTTGAAAGATTGTGGGAGCGTGTTCTACGGGAAGATTGTACCAGTGTGGCATGTAGCCACTTGTTTGGCTAAAGATTTAAATCAAGTATGAGGAATTTGGATAATATCATTGCCTTGAAAAATTTATGCCTAGAGGGCACCCTGTTTATTGGGTTATGAACCGAGTAGGCTTTCTCCAGTTATGACGGTTGTTCTCGTGTGTTACGAGAAGAAGAAAATATTAGTATGGACCTTTGAAAGGTCATTGACTTAATTTGATATGTTCAGGATCATCTTGAGATTAGTGGATTGATTTATTTGTGAACAGGGCTTTGTATCAGGCCAGTTGTGTTCATTTAAGCGAGCGTTCCCTATGGAGGAACGGTCGAGGTGTTACTTTGTCATCAGCTATCCCAGGTAGTGATGCATTATGCCGTGTGAGTTTTGAGACGGCCTGAGAAATTGTGTAGGTGTTGAGGTTCCACGTTACGATGATGTTAGGTGAGCAGGATGGCTTTTGAGATTTAGATTTTGTATCGTACCTCAGTTGTGCTTGAGTTTTGTAGCCTATAGCGCTATGTGTTTTCTCAGGGATGGTATTATGCACTTAGCATGCTTACGATCGAAATTCGATATTTTTATTGTAACGAGCAGATTTAGCTCGAAGTGCAATCTCCTTATGTGAGATCTATGTGTGGATCGGGTGGCACGCCGCCATGGGTATGTTATTGTGGATCGGGTTGCGCACCGCAACAGTGTGATGTCGAGTCTGGTTTTTCTATATGCTATTTCTTTGTGTCTTTCGCTTCCTATCTTTTAAAGAAAGTCCAAACTAGTGCGGGGGTTAGGTAATTCCTTCCAGAGTTCGATTTCCATTTGTGTTGTGTTCGGATTGGTGGCCTATTGGCACGTTGTGGCGTCATATGAGACTTGTGATGACATTCGGAGTGGCTTATTGCCTGAGCAGTTCGTACTGGGTAAGATGAGATTGTGGGATTTAGGATCAGTGCAATTTGATTATGTGAAGTATATTAAGGAGCGAAGATCATTATTTGGTTCAGAATGTGGTAATGTTTCTTGTCAGAAGTATAGACTCGATGGTTGGTTGATTCAGCAGTTGATTATGAATTTCGGCATCTCATCCATCGTGGCGGTATTGTAATAATTAGAGTAAGACCTATGTAGGTCATGAGGTGCAATGGGAGCATCGAATTCGTGAAATTTCGATTAATTCAAACAGAAATGTTATTGTGGTCCTGTGAGTAAAGTGATGCAAAGTGTGAATTCAGCAGAGTTATGCAGTCATGTTTTAGTACAGTGCATAATGTTTGATTCGGTGATCGTATGTTGGAAATAGGCCTGGCATAGAATTCCGGATGTTGGAATTGAGCTCTAAGGCTTAATTGCTTGAATAAAATGGAGTATCTTCAGAACTTATCGAGCTAATGTGCTCAACTGAGTTGTGATAAAACGGGAAGGCGCTGGAGGTGCTAAATAGTGATTTCAGACTACTTCAGTATAGTTCTCAGCACATTCGAGGACGAACGTATGTTTAAGTGGGAGAGGATGTAACGACCCGACCGGTCATTTTGAGCCCTATCACGTCGTTCAATAGTCTGAGGCCATGAGCAGCTTCATTTTAGGTATTGTGACTTGTTCGCATGGTCAGAGTTTAAATTCAGGAAGACCGGAGTTAAATTTAAATGAAAATTCTCATTTGAGAAGCTTAAAGTTGAAAGAATGAACTAGGATTAGATTTTTGAGTAAACGACCTTGGAATCGAGATTTGAAGGTTCCAGCAGGTTCTTATGATGATTTCGCACTTGGGAGTATGCCCGGATTGGGTTTTGGATAACCGGGAGCGTTTTGGCGCCTATTGTGGAAGTTAGCATTTTGGAAGAAATTTCTTAAGTTTGGCTTGGAGTGCATTTCAGCGTTATCGATGTCCGTTTGGGATTCCGAGACTGGGAGTAGCTCCGTATGGTGATTCTGGAGTTGGGAGCGCGATCGAAAGTGAATTCGGAGGTCCGTAGGTCATTTTGGAGCCAATTGGCTAAAGACCGAAATTTGAAGGTTTTTGAGGAGTTTGACCGGAGGTTGAATTTTTGATATCGGGGTTGGAATTCAATTCCGAAAGTTGCAGTAGGTCCGTAATGTCAAATATGATTTGCGTGCAAAATTTGAGGTCAATCGGACGTGATTTGATAGGTTTAAACATTGGAAAGTTCAAAGTTCATAAAGCTTTAATTGGGGTGTAATTCACGGTTTTAGCATTGTTTGTTATGATTTGAGGCCTTGAGCAAGTCCGTAATATGTTTTGGGACTGGTTGATATGATTGGTTAGGGTCCCGGGGGCCTCGGGTGGATTCCGGGTGGTTAACAGATCGAAAATGGATTTTTGGAAATAGCTGAGTTGCTGGTTGCTGGTATTTCCGCTTTTGCGGAGATGGGACCGCAGAAGCGTGAAAGAAGCTGCAGAAGTGGTTGGGAGAGAAGGGGAGCAGGGACCGCTTATGCGGTCAGGTATCCGCAAAAGCGGAGTCGCAAAAGCGGTAGAGGGCACCGCAGAAGCGTAATGGTTCGAAGGGTCGTAGGCCGCAGATGCGGTCAAGATTCCGCAGAAGTGGAACCGCATCTGCGGAAGGAGCATCACAAAAGCAAAAGGGGGCTAGGCCAGTGGAAGCTGCAGAAGCGGCCTATTGTCCGCAAATGCGGAACCGCATAAGAGGCAATATTTCCACAGAAGCGGAAATGACTGGGGCAGTGTAATGTTTTAAGTTCGGGGTTGAGCTCATTTCAACCCCATTTTGCTTCCATTGGAGTCGATGGAGAGCAGCTTGGGGGCGCCATTTTCATCACTTTTCATGAGGTAAGTAATTTATGCCAGCTTTGAGTTTAATACAAGGTTTATACATGGATTTAGGCATGGAAATTAGTATAAAAATTGGGGTTTGGTGGAAAACCTAGAAAATCATATTCTTGGAATTTAGCCACGATTTTGAGTATGGAATTAAGAGAAAATTGTATATTTGAGTTCCTAAGGTCATGGGTAACTTTTATCTTCGAGAAATTTTGGATTCCGGGCACGTGGGCCCGAGGGATTTTTGTCAACTTTTCGTTCGGGGTTAAGAATTATTATAAATTGGGTTGTAAAGTATAATTGAGCATATATTAATGAATTTATATTATCATTGGCTAGTTTTGGAGCATTGTGCGTTGGTCTTCAGAAGAATGTAGAATGCCGATTGGGGATCTTCGGAGCAAGGTGTGTCTCCTTTCTAATCTTGTGAGGGGGAATTTACCCCATAGGTGAAGTAATTGATTATGTGCTCCTATTTGTGTGGGCTACGTACGCACGAGGTGATGAGAGTCCATGCGTAGCTACTATTATGCTATTGTCCGGGTAGTTAGGACCCAAAAGCATGTTATATTTGGATTACTGTGAAACCAATGATAATTTGAATTGTTTAAATCACCTTGAATTGGTAAAGGAATTTAAAAAGAGAAATTGTCTATTTGGTTGATTATCCCCGATAAGCTCTTGATTTCCTACTTGAGCATGTATTTTATGTGTGTCTGCGTCGCATGGATGATTCGCGAGCAGGATATGTGTTTATTTATGGAACGGGCCAAACGCCTCAGTGAAAATAGATGCATCTATGGTTCGGGCCGCTCGACCCTCGGCAGTGCACAATTTACATTTCTGTTGGAGCGGGCCGTCGACCTCGGCATGATTTGCGCATGTTGGTGTTGTTGTCTTGAACTTATTAAAGTTGCTTCTGTCTTACCCTGGCTCGAGATTAACTTGTTGATAATAAAGAGTAATTTTGGAAGTTTCCTATGAAAGAATTATATGTTTACTTGTTTCCTCTATTTGGATTGAAAATCATGTTTATAAAATAAATCCACAGTTTAATATATATATCAAGGATGAACAATTATTGGACCATTAGAGTATGTCAAAGTTGACCATCTCGTCTCTATCCCTTCGGGATTAGGCGGGACACTCACCGAGTACATGTACTGTATTTACTTTCCATCCATTGTATTTCGGGCTGATGTTGTATTTTATTTCTATCAGTAGTCGCTCATGTACTTGTGACACCGGGTTTCTGGGATGGTTTACAACGGATTTGTGCTAACTGTTATTATTTAAATTTGAATTCTAGTAGTGATCTTTTATTTATAAAAATGGAAGAAAAAACTTTAGATTTTCAAAAGTATTAAAAGAGGAATTAATTGATAAGTTAGTTGGCTGGCCTGACAGAGGTCTCCGGCGCCACCACGACCCTTAGTGGATTTTGGGTCGTGACAACATTGTATCAGAGCACTAGGTTCCCGTAAGGTTCGAGATGTGGTTTTCATGGTCGGTGAGCGGGTATTGCTTCGAGTGTCTCCTATGAAGGGCGTAATGAGATTTCGGAAGAAGGGCAAGCTTAGCCTTAGATTCATTGGTCCGTTCGAGATTCTTGATAGAGTGGGATAGGTGGATTATAAACTTGCATTGCCACCTAGCTTAACAGTCGTGCATCCAGTATTTCATATGTCCATGCTTCGGAGGTATCACGATGATCCATCCCACGTGTTGGATTTCAGCACTGTCCAGTTGGATAGGGACTTGTCTTACGAGGAGGAGCCGGTAGCTATTCTAGACTGACAGATTCGTCAGTTGAGGTCGAAGAGTTTTACTTCTGTTCGTGTTTAGTGGAGAGGTCAGCCTCCTGAGGCATCGACCTGGGAGTCCGATTCTGATATGCGAAGCTGTTATCCCCATCTTTTCCCCAACTCAGGTACTTCCTTCTTTTGTCCGTTCGAGGATGAATGGTTGTTTTAGAGGTGGAGAATGTGATGAACCAAACGGTCATCACTTTTTTAAATTAAATTTTATAACTTCGAGGCCTTGAAAATCTCATCTAGAGTCACCTCGATTTGTGTGCGCAGTCCAAGCACATAGCCGGAAAGCTTAAATGAGAAACTGCATGAAAAATGATAAGTTTTGACTATAAAATAAATTAATTTGACCATGGTTAATTTTTTGGGTAAACGGACCCGAACCCATGATTTGACGGTCCCATAGGGTCCATAGGAAAATATGGGACTTGGGCGTATTTTCGGAATCGAATTCCGAGGTCCCAAGCCCGAGAAATGAATTTTTGAAATAAATTATTTTCTAAAATTGTTTATAAGGTTTTGAAATGAAATTTGATTAGAACCTGATGGTATCGGGCCCGTATTATGGTTCGGGTGCTCGGTACAGGTCTTATATATGATTTAAGATACTTTTGTGAAATTTGGTGAAAAACGGACGTCGTTTGACATGATTCGGACCTAAACTGAAAAATTTGATGTTTTATGAAATTGCAAAGAATTCATGGATTTTGAGATTTAATTCGATGTTTATGATGTTATTTTGGCGATTTGATCAAGTGAATAAGTCTGTAGGATATTTTTGAGGTTATGTGTATATTTAGTTTGGATCCCCGAGGGCTCGGGTGAATTTTGGATAGGCCACGGGGTGCATTTTGAACTTAAAAATTTGTTGGTGTGTTCAGGCCAGCAGGCTTCGCAAATGCAAAGTCTGGCTCGCAAATGCGAAGGCTGGACTGCAAATGCGAAACCAGCCCAGACCACTCTTCCTCGCAAATGCGAGCTTCTTTTTCGCAAATGTGAAGCAGCAATTGTGACTACTGCTTCGCAAATACGAAAGTTGGGAAATTATGAAGGGTTCGCAAATGCGAACCCTGTTTCGCAATTCCCATATCTTAGAGGTCGGGGTTCGCAATTACGAACCGCTGTTCGTATTTCCCATATCAGAGACCTGCAAATTTTACACTTAACCGATTTTGAACCCCATTTTTCATATTTTCTCAAACCCAAACACACTTAGGCGATTTTTCAAGAATCCTTTCTTCTCCAAATAAATTGTAAGTCATTTTTAACCAACTTTCTTCAATTCTTGTCATCTTTTAACATGATTTCAACTTAAAATCAAGATTTTCATGGGGGAAACTGGGTGTTTTGGGTAGAACCTAGGTTTTTCAAAAATTGAGGATTTGGACCTCAATTTGAGGTCCGATTTAAAAACAAATTATATATTTGAGTTCGTGAGGGAATGAGTAATCGGGTTTTGATTCGAACCTCGAGTTTTGACCACGTGGGCCCGGGGGTAATTTTTGACTTTTTGGGTGAATCTTTGGAAAACGCATTTTCATGCATTGGGGTTGATTCATTTAGTGTTTATTGATGTAATTAAGTAATTTTTGATTAAATATGAGCGAATTGGCAGAGGAATCAAGGGGTAAAGCTATAATTGAGACTTGAGTTGTGTTCAAGGCATCGAGGTAAGTGTTTGGTCTAACCTTAGCTTGAGGGATTAGGAGTTGAGTCCTATTTGCTATGTGGTAATTGTCGAGTATGATGTATAAGCATGATGACGAGTATCTATACGCTGGTGTCTAGCATGACCATGAGTCTTTAAATTGTGAATATCTTGATTTCGTTGTATCTCTCATACCTTGGTGATGATTCCTATTTGTTGTGAAAAGCTTGTGGAAGGAAATTATGACCTATGAACATCGAGGAGCATTGGCTCAAGTGGTAAAGTGAGTTATGAAATAAAAGTGAAAGAAAGAGAAAGAGTTATTAAATTATTCCCTTGCCGGGAAATTGTTACTTTGTGGATTTTTTCCTTGCCGGGATATTGAGATTATTGATGTTGTATCCTTGATGGAATTTAATTGTTTAATTGTGTTCCCTTGCCGGGATTTTTATTATTATTTTATTTATTACCTTGCCCCTTATTTGTGATTTTTGTTTGGGTGAGGAAGAGTATTAATGCACGAAGGATGATGCCGTGCATTGTTTGTTATTGTGAGGAAAGAGTGTTAAAGCATGAAGGGTGATGCCGTGCCACACGATATACCATTTCGTGCTGATTCTATTGATTATACGTAAGGAAAGAGAGTAAAAGCACGAAGGGTGATGCCGTGCACATTTTTATCATATAATTGCTTTGGTGACGAAAGAGAGTAAAAGCACGAAGGGTGATGCCGTGCATGTATTTTTTATATCATTGCTTGTTGAGGATGAGAGTAAAAGCATGAAGGGTGATGCCGTGCACTTATTGATTCTTGATTCTTTATTGACGTCTGAGTTATATTGCTTTCTTCATTACTTGATGACTTTTACTCGGAGTTGTTATCTTACCCACAACATGCTCCCCCTCCCATATTGATTAGTTATCTCTGTATCTCTATTTTCGTTGTGTATGTGTGTATATATATATATATATATATATATATATATATATATATATATATATATATATAATGTCACAGGTTATGTGGTAGTCTGGTCTAGCCTCGTCACTATTTCGCCAAGGTTAGGCTCGACATTTACTAGCATATGAGGTCGGTTGTGCTGATACTGCACACTGCACTGTGTGCACATTTCAGAGTAGCATTTGGTGCGCAGCAGTAGCTCGGGAGCCAGCCTTCAGTCCACCGAGACATCGAGGTTTCCTTGCAGGCGTCTGCAGGCCTGACATCTCCTCTATCTTATATTTCATTCTGTTATCTAATGTATTCGAGACAAACAGTGTTATATTTCTTTCAAACAGTTGTATTTAGTACTCTTAGTTGTCCGTGGATGTTGTGATAATAGTTCTTGGGTAGAGGCATATGTTGATTTCCGCATTATTGTTTATCTTAATTAATTTAAGTCTTTCGCTTTAATTTCATATCCCGTTGTTATTGGGATATTTAACGCTTGTTATGATTCATAAAATGATTTAAAATAGATGAGTTAGGAGTTTATGATTTCGTGGCTTGCCTAGCTTTTACGAGCACGCGCCATCACGATCCCCGAGGGTGGAAAATCCGGGTCTTGACATTTGTCATAGTATGTAACTAGTAATCATAGCTGCACGATGCGTGGTCAATATTAAAAAAATAAATTAAATTTAATTGCGATCGCGTTTGTTTGAAAATATTAGATCGTATTGCTTTATGAAATTTCAATTGTCAATACGATATATCCAATAATAAAATCTCTATTAAATTAAATGGACTTATGTAATTATCGAATTACTTTTTTGTTATGTATTTGTTTTTATTATATTATACAATATTTAGTATTATTATATTATTAATACAAATTTTTATTAGCATATTATTTTATTTAATATTTTTGTCGGCTCATTTTATTTTTGTAATATATATATACACACACACACACACACACACACACTCTTGAATTTTTTTATTTTTGTATTTTATATTTTATTCTATTGTTCTCAATAATATTATCTGAATTTTCATGAATAAATTTTTTATTAAATTAAAGGGACTTATATAGTTATTGAATAAATTTTTGTTTTGTGTTTTTTAAATTTTATTATCTAATTTTCAGTATAATTACGTTGTTAAAATAAATATTTATTATTGTATTACTTATTTAATATTTTTATGCTTTTTTTTTGTAATATAATAGAAGATATATATATTTTATTGTTTTTGAAATATTATTTTTCAAAATTTTATTCTATATTTCTATTGTTCTCAACAATATAGTATGATTTTAATGAATAAACACAGTGTTTATTTCAAAAATAAAAAATGAAAATGATTTAGAAAACAATAAACAAAGAAATTAACTAACATAAACCAATCCTCACCCATAGTTGAGTAGTTAATTTTAGGTAGTTAATTTCTTTGTATCTTGTCTTCATTTTTTTCATTTTATTTTTTAATTTTTTAAAAATAATTTTTGAAGCTCCAATTTTTTTGAAAATATGTTTTTTAAAATTTCACACTTATTAGATTTTTGTTGTTACACTTTACATCATCACATTGACTTGCTTCTCCTATTCTATATAGATAGATATTTTTTAAATTTTAAATTTTATTATATTGTTCTCAATAATTTGTTTAAATTTTAATGATTCAATACATTTTTATTTTAAAAAAATGATTTTGAAATAAAAAAAGAAACAAAAAAATTATTTTACAGATATTTAAATTCAAAAGTAATAACCAACAAATAATTATTAACTAAATAACTAATTATATTATAAACTAATTATGCCAAGTGAGTTTTTTCTAGGTTGCACTTGGCTTAATGTGGTGTCTTTTCTTTGGATTTTAATAATATATAGATATAGGCATCGAATAACTTTTTTATTTTATATTTTTCTTTATTATATTATTCAATATTTAATATTATTTTATTACTAATAGAAAGTTTTATTAGCATATTACTATATTTAAATTTTTGTATGCTACTTTCTTTTTATAATATAATAGAATATGTATATTTGTTATTTTATATTTTATTCTTGTCACACCTCCTTTTTATACACCCGAATCTGATATAAGGGAGTTTTTCCACTTTTAGTGACATTATTCGAGATGAGATTATTTATTTTTATTCAGAGTCGCCACTTGGTATATTTTATTGGTGTCCCAAGTCACCGGTTTGTTTTAAAATCCTAAATCGAGGAAAATTCGACTTTCCTTTTGAAGTCTGTAAGCCAGAAATTCTGAATAAGGAATTTTGTTAATCCGGGGGAAGGTGTTAGGCACCCCCGGATTCCGTGGTTCTAGCACGGTCGCTTAAACTATCATAATTGGCCTATTATCTGATTTTAATACATAATTTAGCCTACGGTACATTTTAAACTTATTAAACTGCTTTTAATTATTTTAAGGAAGGTTTCAATGTCACCTAAAACGCATCTTTAGACCACGCCACATGAAATGCACCCGCAGTCCGAGACATATTTTATTTAATGTTGTTGAGATTTGGGTCACATGAAATGCACAACCGAGTTTAGGAAGGTCATTTTTAAAATAGCACGCCTAAAGCAACTACGCATTTTCAAGTTTGCGAGGGCTATGGAAATTTAACTAAATGGCACACCTCGATTTCTAAGGATTAAAATATTAATTAAGCGAGGGCCATGCATTTTGTGATTTGATTGGGCACGTCACATCTGATTCCAATTTTTTAAGGGAACTTAAACTAAATCTTTGAGGAGCATAAACTATTTGCATTACATAACATGACTCAACTATTAACGGAATCGCTTAATGGGCTTAAAGTAATGAGAACTGGGCCAATTGTTTGAAACTAATTTGGGCCAGCAATGGCCATCAACATGAGGAACTTGTTCGAAACAAACACAACTATAGCAAAAGCGTGCCATCTTCCTATTTCCAGGTGCCTCGAAGGTCTGGGCTCAAATTGAGCCCAAATTTAATAAAGGGAGGGACACCCGCACGTATTCACTAGAGATCAAATATTTACGAAGCCAAACCAACTTAAACTCCAGAAACTTTGGGTCTTAAACAAAGCTCCATAGGATCCAAACTTAAAAAATTACATGGCATTCATCGATATAAACAAGGGCAACATGAACTAATTAAAATACAAAATGCATAAAATTCAGAACACCCTTTATTCGAACACTTAAAAAAACTCTTGAAGGGACCATTTGAAACCTATTGATTGAGCACAATACCTAACGAATATCATGTGAACCAATAAGCTTTAAAGGGCTATAAAATCAAATCACATTCTTAAGGAAAAATTATTTTGTCTCTGAATTCAATACAAAGCAGCATTACTCAGGCTTTTTATCCTTTGCACATTCCCACACCAAATTATAAACAAATATGCTGGACTTTAAGACTTGAATCAAAACCTCAATACAAGTAATAAACCAAACTTGTCATGCCAACTATTATGGAGTCCAGCAGTCAAAAACTTCAGCACAATCAAACAGGAGATTAACTATACATCTTACACTACACAGGAAACTAATAAGATTCTCATAGCACTAAACTAATACAACGATTGAATGAAATGAAATAATAGAGGATGAAAAGTTCAATAACATGAATCTTCCATTATATATCCATGTTCCATTGCACATTCACACTTCACAGATTAATCAAAGTGTGGAATGATACCTGGAAGTGAAAAGGGAAAGAGAAGTGAAGAATCAGCAAAGAGCAGCAGCAGTAACCCAGTAAGAAATAAACAATGAAATAGAATTCCAACAAGCTTAAAACCAGGCTTTAGAACCCAAAAAATCAGGTCATTTTAACCAAGGGTAAGATTTGAAACTTTCAGAAATTCCCAGCTAAACAATGAGATCAAAGAACACTAAAAGCCAAGCAGAATTTGAGCAAATTTTCTAAAGAAATGCAGTACAATCAGTGTTGTTTCAGAGTTTTCTCCACATTCCCAACTGTTTCAATTTTTAGTATTTTTTTGTCTCTCCTTTCAGACATGAGCTTGAAGAAAAGGTGCCTTTATAGGTAAGTTTTTAGGGCAGCCTAAGGGAATTCAATTTTGCACTTTTATCCTTTTGATATTTTAATTTTTGCTTAAGTATGCTTAGTGCAAACATCAGATTTTCAGTCTAGTCCCCACCCCAACTTCTAGGAAGCTTCCTAAGTGAGTTACAGAGATTCTCCTACCCTAAATTTCCTAATTTAGCCTCTGAAACTCTATTTTTTTACTTTAGGAACCCAAATCAGTCAAATTGACCCAACAGTTCAACCAGTCATCGGTTCAAATCCGACCCAAGAACCCAACAAAACCCCTGAAGTGAGGATTTAAACTAGGCTCAAGGCCTAGACTGCAAAGACGCCCCAAACTAAATTAGTAATTCAAATCAAGCAAAAGAAAAGAAAGCTTAAGTGATTTCCAGAACTAGAACCTAAAGTAAGTGACTAATTAATAACACAAATAAGCATGGAATCAATTAATTTACTAAATTAAAATGAACCTAATTAAACTAAATTAATGAAACTAAAAAAGAAATCAGAAACTTAAACCTAAAACTAAACAAATAGACAAACAAAATTAATGAACAAGTTTTAGAAATTGAAAAGAAAACTGAAGATGAACGGAATTAACTAGGAACAACAAATTAATCTAAAGGGATACCTACATTCGAAGCTATTCACGATTTCAAACAGAAGACAAGACTACTCAAGATAAATGGAGAAGAAAAGAAAAAGAATAAGAGCTGAAGTGAAATAAAACGGACAGAGAGAAAAGAGAAATGCAAAGAACTCACCAACTAAACTTGAAAACAACACTGGACTTCCAATTTACCCCAAAACAATGTTGATATCTTGTTCCTGGTCAAGAACCAGCAACCATCATTGCTTTGTGATAGATTGGCCTTGAACAAATAGGGAAAACAAGGAAATCCCCCTTGCATGCACAAAACTCGCTTTTAGGTTTCTAGGGTTCAGCTTCAAATCCAGATTTGACGGGTTATATGAGGATTCGAGGGAAACCAGTTGTAGATTAGGTATGAGGGGGTCATGGAGGTTGTATGGTGTTAATTTGAGGTGGTTTGGGGGCGGCGGCACCGGCTGAGGCGGTGGAAAATCGAGGCGGCGCTAGGGTTTTGGGGCTGTAGTCTCTGAAGAGAGGGGGTGAATTGGGAGAGACGGGTTTGAGAGGGGGGAGGGATAACTTTAGGACAGTTTTATATGAATGGGGGTTCAGTTCCGGACCGTTTGATCAAAGGAGATCAACGGTCTAGATCACATGCCATTAAAACGGGGTCGTTTGGATCATCTGTAGAGGCAGATCGGGTTTTGTAACGGTTTTAGGCCTGGGCTGGCAGGTATCGAGGCACAAATCGATTTAAACTTGGAGAGTTTTAAATTCTTGGCACAAAATCCAGTTCTTTCCATCCTTATTCCTTTTCTTGTATTTTAAAAACTCGTTTTCTTTTGAAAATTAAAAATAAAAATCTAAATTAATTCCTAATACAAATTATCCTGCTAAATTAAATTAATTAAATCTAAATAATAATTACCACAAATAATTAAATACCAAATTAAAAAAAACTACCAAAATTCGAAACTCAATATTTACAAAAATGCAAAAAATAAGTTATTTTTTGTGATTTTCTATTTTTGTAAACATACTAATTTACTAATTAATCTAAAAATATAAAATTAAATATTAAATGCAAATTCAACATATTTTTTTATTTTTGTGATTTCAATAAAATTAAACATGCACACAAAATGCAAACAAACAGAAAAAATTCTATAATAATTCTTAAAATAACAAATAATTAAAAGAAAAACTCTTATTTTGAGAATTCTACGGGAGTAATTCATGTGAGGAAAAAATCACATGCTCACAGCTGCCCCTCTTTGTTCGAAGACACGAAGGGTTTTCGGGAAACGATAAAATGAGCAATTATGAGGGATTTTTGCCCGTTTGACACTCCATGAGAAGCATTTTTGAAAAGAGTCTGACCGAACCTTACTTCGGAGGCGGCCTACATATCCTTGGACATAAAGGAATCAGGTCAGTGTAGTTTTTAAAGTTTTGGTAGCTGGGACTACCGGGAAGCTGTGATTTCACTGTTGTTACTGCTGCTACTGCTTGCTGACCTCCTTATTACACCAAATTGGAAAATAAAAGAGCTTAGCTAGCTTATTCTATCAATTATGAGTTACAAGATTCATATCTATAAATCTTTTGAAGCTTGATCTTGAGTCTTGGCTGGTTCTTACTGTGGACTCTGATCTGAATCTTGGTGCTCATCAACTGTAAGTACTTGTTCTTTCTTCAGCTTTGGATCAAGGCGGGACATGCGAAACTTGTGACTTCAATCATATCTTGAGCAGTCCGCGTCTTCCTCCACTTCAACACTTTGAGTTCACTTCTTTTTTATTCTTTTCTTCTTTTCTTTATTTTGGATTGAGACTCATTCTTTTGGTCATCTCAAATCCTGTGCCTCAAGGACAAACCTGCTCAGACACCAAAAACAAACAAACGAACGAAATTTTTCTGCCCCAGTTTTTACTAGAAGAATTCCGTGAGTTATTTGCAACACAAATCTAAGCTATTTCTTTATTGAAAGTAATAAAAATTGGGATTATGTATCCTTGGTAATAAGGAGTGAAGCCCTAAATTGGGAGGATTGCCAGGTTATGCTGGAAAGCTGATCGGGTTATGCCGAAAAAGAAAAAGGGTCCTTGGGTTATACCAGAAGAAAAGAAAAAGGTCATCGGGTTATGCCGGGAGAAAAGAAAAAAGGTCCTCGGGTTATGTCGGGTGAAGAAAAAAAAGGTCCCTGAGTTATGCCAGGGAGGTCCACGGGTTATGTCGGAAAAGTCATCGGGTTATGCCGAAAAAGAAAAAGGTCCCCGGGTTATGCCGGGGAGGTCCACGGGTTATGCCAGGAGAAAATAAAAAAGGTCCCTAGATTATGCCAGGGAGGTCCACGAGTTATGCTAGAGCAAAAAAAAGGTCCTCGAGTTATACCGTATAGGTCCACGGGTTATTCCGGGAGAAACGAAAAAAGGTCCTTGGGTTATGCCAGGGAGGTCCACAGGTAATGCCGAGAGAAAAGAAAAAAGGTCCCGGGTTTATGCTATGGAGGTCCACGGGTTATGTCGGGAGAAAAAGAAAAATGTCCTCGGATTATGCTGAAAAAGAAAAAGGTCCCCGGGTTATGCCGGGGAGGTCCACGGGTTATGCCGGGAGAAAAGAATAAAGGTCCCTGGGTTATGCCAGGGAGGTCCAGGGGTTATGTCAGGAGAAAAGGAAAAATGTCCTTGGGTTATGCCGGGGAGGTCCACGGGTTATGCCGGGTGAAAAAGAAAAATAGGCCCTTGGATTATGTTAGGGAGGTCCACGGGTTATGCCGGGAGAAAAGAAAAAAGGTCCCTGGGTTATGCTAGGGAGGTCCACGGGTTATACCGGGAGAAAAGGAAAAAGGGCCTCGGGTTATGTCGGGGAGAAAAGAAAAAAATGTCCCTGGGTTATGCCAGGGAGGTCCACGGATTGTGCCAGGAGAAAAGAAAAAAGTCCTCAGGTTATGCTGGGGAGAAAAGAAAAAAGGTCCTCGGGTCATGCTGGGGACAAAAGGAAAAAGGTCCTCGGGTTATGCCGGGGAGGTCCAGGGGTTATGCCGGGAGAAAAGAAAAAAATTCCTTGGGTTATGCTAGGGTGAAAAGAAAAAGGTCCTTCGGTTATGCCAGGGAGGTCCACGAGTTATGCCGGGAGAAAAGAAAAAAGGTCCTTGGGTTATGCCAGGGATAACTAGGGAATGTTGCCCTATGTTGGAAAGGATGCAACTAGAGATTGGAGGCCCTATACTACCATGATTTTGAAATTTTCTTCCTTTTTTTGTTCCATCATTCTTCATTTTTTTTTGAGTTTAAGAAAATGGGTAATAATGCAGGAAAGAATTTGAAGGAGACCTTCCTTTTGGATTGATTATTGCTGCAGAGCTGTTTCTAGCTCGCATTTTTCCTTTTTGGTTGCACCTGCTTCTTACACAGTTGCTTTGGATTACACCTGTCTCAAATTTTTCAAACAAAGAACAATTGTTAGTTTGAAACAGTGGTTGGTTTTGTGGCCTTGATTGTTTTGATTACTTGATCTCGGCCCAACTTTTTTGGTGAGAACCTCTGCTGCTTGCTGGCTTTTCTAAAGATTGATATCTTTCCTAAACCAAGGGACTCAACTTTTCAAAAATTTATCGTGACGGCTCGCCCGTATGGGGCTTTGATCCTTTCACTTTGTTCTGCCTTTTGGGGCTTTTGCCTTGGCTTTCTTTCATTTTCAATAACTTTGGGTTTCAGAGCATCAACCATCATGGCCAGTCAGAGTTGACTTGATGCACTCGTTGAAGCTGGGTACTTTCGTTAGACTTGGATTTTATTAAGCGGGACCTTGTAAAACAAATCTTGCCACTTTTTCTTTGTATTAGTTTCGGAAACAGAGTTAGACCGAAAGGGATCCAAGGAAAAGTAAACAAAGGACAAGAAAATGAATTTAAAGAGAAGTGTCCCTTTCGGGGAGGAAAGAAGGACTTATCTGGGGGTGTATGCAAACTTCAATAGACATGACATGCTTCTTGGACTGGGTGCCCGATCCACATACACTATCCCAACTTCTCATAAACCACATTGCGACCCATGTTTCAAAATCGAAAAACCTTGAAAGGACTCTTTCAATACCAATGGTGGTGAGGGATTTTTTCTTTTTGATCAACGCCGCCCTTTGCGGGTTTTCGCCAATCGACCTCTCTCATTTCTCTTATTACCATCGCTTTATAGTGCTCTTTTATGAGTTTTCATGAACAAGACTCTCTCATTTTCAATTTCTCTCCTCACTATCGACTTATAGTGCCCGTGGGTTTTCACCAATAAGACTCTCTTATTTTATTTCTCTCATCCTGGTTGCATGGGGTCCAAGTAACTGCGTTCTTTGATTTTGAAAACCTTTTGCCGATTGATCGGAAGGACTTGAACAAGGTTTGGGTAAAAAGAATTGGATCAAATTACAACTTTGGAACCGTTCAGGCGGGATCATTGCGACCATTATAACATCTGCCCCAGTTTTACTTTTTGGGGAAAACTAGATTTTTATTTTGTTGTGACTGAACCCCAGAGAGAGGCTGCCTACGTGTCCTTTCGGAATCAAGTCTAACGTAGTTCAGGAAACATTTTGTTTTTTGATTTTCTTTTGTTGTTTCTATTTTTTTCGTTTTATTTTATTTTCTCTTTCTTCTTCTTTTCCTTTTCACCCTTTTCTATTTTTTTATTTCATTTTCTTTTTGTCTTTTCTTCCATCCTTTCTTTTCATCTCTCTTTTCTTTTCTTTTTTTGAATTTTTCAGTTCAATTTTTTTTTCCGACAATACTTTCAGGTTTTAAAGAGGGTAATCAAAGAAGAGTAACCGGCTCAAAGAGTTTGCAAAGGATTGATAGTGTTTGGTAAAGAGAATAAAAGCCTTCTTAATCTCAACCAGAGAACATTTATGATATATAGAGGATCCAACATAGTACCTTTTGGCTGCATTTGCATTTACAGTTGTTTCAAGATGTTTCCTTCAATGTGTCCCAAATACAACGCACTCTTTTGGCAGTACACTTGTCGCAATATACGGAACTTCCAATCTAGAACTAATTTTCTTTCAGTTGTTCCAACTCTTTATTTTAAAACTTATCTTCTTTGTATTCTGGCTCTTGAATCATTATTTCGAAGTCTGACAGCATCTTAGAATCTGGGTATGAAGTCCGCAAGCATGTCATGTTATTGAAACCTGCATTTAACAAAACTAAAAAATGATGAGATTAAGAAAAGAGACATGAAATATTAATTTCAATTGATTTTTTTGATTTTTTTTATTTTTCCTTCTCTTTTTTTTTATAATTTTTGAAGATAGAAGGGTTTACATCAGAAAGTAAGATAATAAATTAATATATCCGGATCACTCCCTGAGATAATTCGGACGCAAAAAGGATATCAAGACTGGCTACCGAGACTCCCATTTGATGGGGAACTTTAATGCTAGGCGACCAACTTTTGGCTTTTCTTCTGTCTCGGCAATGACTGCAATGGCCTTAAGTGCCGGATCAAATTTCTTATCTTCGCAAATCATTCCGACTATTGGCCCTCTATTGTGTGCAGGCAACAGATTGTTCATCGCATCAAGAGCTTCTTCATTTTGAAAAACAATTCTTTCGGCTTGAATCAAATCTTGAACTGCCTTTTTGAGGGCCCAACAGTCCTCTGTACTGTGCCCCACTGCTCCAGAGTGGTCGTCACATCTAGCATCAGCTCGGTGCGAGGGGGAATCAGGGTCCGGCCGGTTCGGGGCCATTGGCTACAATAGATTTATCCTGATTAGCATTTGGAACAAGTTTGAATATGATTCACCAATAGGGGTGAACTGATTTTTTCTGAAAGGCTATCTTGGGCGAGGATTGTATTGGGGATCATTTGGTTAAGGATTGTATGGAGCTTGGTAAGGATGGGCATTTTTGGGAGGCGGAGCTCAGTTTTGTGTATAATGTTATGGCCACAGGTAAGGTTGCATGTTTATCACCACATAGGGAGGCGGTGCCACGGCATAAACAACATCTTGAAGGGGATAATAGTGTGGTGGGACGATAGGAGGCATGCATGATTGGTTGAATGACCTGCGGGCCCCCTTGAGCTTGAGACCATCATGACTCCCTCTTCACTCCCATTTCTATTTATCAAACTCTCCGAACCATTCTGAGCAGACTGTGATGTGGCTTTAAAAGCAGCGTGGCTCAAGATTCGACCCATTTTAGCCCACTTTCTACCATCTTCCCAGTGTTGATAGCCTCAACGAACGACTTACCCACATCAGACATCATGTTCTGGAAGTAGTTAACCTCTTGAGCCTGCAAAAAAACCGGGACCATTTCAGTTTCGTCCGTTGGAGGCTTTACCCTGGTAGCTTGCTCACGCCATTTGACGACATATTCGCGGAAGCTTTCCATGGTTTTCTTTTTCAAATTGGACAAGGAGTTTCTGTCAGAGCGATGTCCCCATTATATTGGAACTGGCAGACAAAATCTCGAGTCATATCATCCCACACATGCCAATAAGTAATTTCATGATCCGTATACCACTCAGAAGTGATTTCGGTGAGGCTTTCCCCAAAATAGGCCATTAGCAGCTCCTCTTTTCCACCAGCACCCCTCAACTGGTTACATTATCATTTCAGATAAGCGACCGGGACTCCATGCCCGTTGTACTTTTCAAATTTTGGCATCTTGAAGCCAACTGGCAAGTGGACATGGGGAAACATACCTAGGTCAGAGTATGAGACACTCTTTTTTCTACTCAAACCTTGCATGTTTTTCAAGATTTGTTCCAGGCTCTTCATCTTCCGATAAATTTTCCCTTGCTCGAGATTTTTAATAACCTTTTCTTGCTCCACCGAGAGATCATATCACGAAGGTTGAGTGAAAGAGTACATGGGTCACATATGATATTTCTGATTGGAGTTGTGGACCCTGAAAGGTGAACATTGGAGGCAGTGCCCTTGGAGCCGGTTCCTGGGGGCGAACCACAGAAGACATGTCAGGATCATTGGAGGGCATTAAAGGGTGCTCGCATGGGATGAGCTTGTCGGGTAAAGGGGCTTTGGTAACCTCACCTGACCTGGGGATCAATTCAGGGAATCCAGGGATTACACTTTGTGGTTCCCTACCACTTTTGTATTTCCAATATGCGGAGACGCAACATTTTATTCTCTTCAGCAGCTGCTGATTGTAGCTACAGAATAGCTGATCCTGGGCTATCCTGAAGACCGATGATTGGTAGATTGCTTGGGGAGGCCATCTGTGCCTTTGGATCTTGTGAAGGAGGGGAGGCCGGACTACCAACAAAACAAATCACCAAGACCTGGCTATTTTGCACATCCAACAACTTTGTTAGTTTTGAAACATTTAACATATAGGAAATCGCACGTTGGGATGCAATGCACCTAACAGTTGAACGCTTCTACTGTGCGTTTGAACAATTGCATGTTTCATCCCGGCCTTAACTAACCATTTTCACTCTGTACCTCTTTCCTTCATTTCTGTCTCTCTTTAATCACTCTTGATTTTTTCTTTCATCTTGTTTTTGCTGCTCTTTTATTTTGCACTATTTTTTTTTGTCACTCTTTATTTCTTGTCGCTCTTTTTTTTTCCTCTTTTTCTTTCTTTCTTTTTTTTTTCACTCAATTTTTTTTATTCTTTTCATTTTTTCTTTCAGTTTATTATTCACTTAATTTATTTATGGCTATGATCAAATCCGATAGTGATTGCCTATGTATGATAACCCCACATGAATCAGATCTTGCGTAGTTTCTGAAGATTGAAAACAGAGTAAATAAGCTAACTCTTTTTTTTTGGAATTTTTGAAAGAAATGATTTAAAAGAAGAAAGGAAATATTTTTTCTAATTTTGATTTTTTTGATTTTTGTTTTTTTTATTTGCACCGGGTGTCCAAGTCTCTAAGAGCCCCGACTAATCCCGGGAGTGTACAGGCCCTCGACAAGGAGTTTTCCGCAAGTGCACCACAGTTAATTCAGGTTTTACCCAGTCCGATGGCCCTCAAAAATTATTTGCACCTAGTGGGTTTCAAACTTGAGACCTTGAAATGGAGCAAACCCCAAGGCTCAAGTCTATTGCAACCAGGCCAACCCCTGAGGGTTTTTTTGTTTTGTTTTTTGAAAGCAAGACTTCTAAAAATTCATTTGCTTTTGATTTAAATTTTGGGAATTTTAAAAGTAAAAAAAATATATTTTTCTTTGAATTTTTGTTTGTTTTGTCTTTTCGTAAAGAAGAAAGAAAATATTATTGGCTTTTGGATGTTGCCCCTTACTTTTCGAAAAAGGGACTTTTAAGAAAAACGTTGGATTCCCGTATTTACAAAAGCACTTCTAATGAAAAGCGAAAATATTTTTGGACTTCAATTTTTCAAATTCTTTATGGAAATTTACAAAAGAAAGACATCTAAAAAGTATTTTTTTTTGGATTATTGTTTCTAATTTTTTTTTTCCGGATTTTTTGGAAAAATACCTCAAAATGAAGGAAACCCGTATTTTGGGTTTTGATTTTTATTGATTTTTCTTTTTCGCATGAACGACATTAGAAGGAAGGAAACCATTTTTCTTTTAAAAACTACTTTTTTTTTTGAATTTTCTAAGGAAAGGTTTTGAAAGAAAGAACTAAAGGAAAATATTTTTAGTTTTTTTGAAAATTGGGGTCAGAACCGATGAGGTTTGCCTATGTATCTCACATCCGGTGAAAATCAGACATGCGTAGTTTGGTCACAAAATAAAAATAACTACTTTTAGAAAAAAACAAAGTTTTCTCTTCTTTTTGTTTTTTCGAAATTTTGGCAGAGTTTCAGTACATTTTCTAATACCTACCTCACTCTTGGTTTTTTTTTTCCTTTTTTTTTGATTTTATTTCCATATTCTAGAAGCCGGTCAACATGCAAGCCGAAACAAATAGATGTGTAAGTAGCACGTAAGATGCATCAGGATGGTCATTTCATTTCGGTTACACCTGTCCTAGATAGACCCAACCCTTGTGTTGAGTCTCCAAAGTCAAATGCACGTGATGCAAACAAACGTTCCTACTAAGGATCCGGCATGAGGTTTTGTTATAGTAGGTTTAAAACCTGGGTTTATTATTCTAGACCTGGCTTACCAGAGTGGACAGCTCAAGCCGGGGGGAGGGGGCAGCATACTGGGAATACAGAAGCTTCACCGTCTTTGCAACTTGTCCGAACCTCGTTCTAAAATTGGATAAGACTCTAAATAGAAGAGAAGTCATAAGAAGTGCACACTCTCCAGATGATTTAGAAGACTCAGAGAGAAGAAGAGTTTCGTGGCAGTTCATATACAGTTCACACAATATCAACGCGGTGAAAGCGGCATATAGCACATTAGTCTCAAACATGTAGAAAAATTAGATAACAGATAAAGCCAATCATAACAGTTATTCTACACTTGAATTCTTGAACCCTAAACCGAAGTTCTGGTTTTGGATCCCCAGCAGAGTCGCCAGAGCTGTCACACCTCCTTTTTACACACCCGAAGGTGATATAAGGGAGTTTTTTCACTTTAAGTGACATTATTCGAAATGGAATTATTTATTTTTATTCAAAGTCGCCACTTGAAATATTTTAATAGTGTCCCAAGCCACTGGTTTATTTTAAAATCGCAAATCGAGGAAAATTTGACTTTCCTTTTGAAGTCTGCGAACCAGAAATTCTGAATAAGGAATTCTGTTAACCCGGGGGAAGGTGTTAGGCACCCCCGGATTCCGCGATTCTAGCACGATCACTTAAACTATCATAATTAGCCTATTATCTGATTTTAATACATGTTTTAGCCTACGGTACATTTTAAACTTATTAAACCGCTTTTAATTATTTTTAGGGTGGTTTCAACGTCATCTAAAACGTATCTTTGGAATACGCCACATGAAATGCTCCCGCAGTCCGAGACACATTTTATTTAACGTTGTTGAGATTTGTATTTGGGTCACATGAAATGCACACCCGAGTATAGGAAGGTCATTTTTAAAATAGCGCGCGTAAAGCAACTACGCATTTTCAAATTTGCAAGGGCCATGGAAATTTATCATGACCCCAGTTCACCCTCCATGAACATGTTGTAGACATGTCATTTTTGACACTCTCTAATATTTTTCATATTTTAGCATGTAAATATTTAATTTAGGCCTAATAAAGCTATTTAAATTAATTTTGACGCTTTTAATTTATTTTAGTATAAGAAAACTGAAAATTACAAAAATATTTTAGTTTATGTAATTTTTATAAATTTGGAAAAAAAAATACAAATAGTACCTTATTTTTATCTTTATATAATTTCAAAAATACAAAAATAGTTTCATGTCTAGTTTAATTAATTAAGATAAGCTTTGGCATTGTGTAGTATTTCTATCTTATTTTTAAAAATTAAAAAAAAATAAAAATAATAATAATAAAAATTTATTGTGTAGTCTAGGGACCCTTCTAGACTATTCTTTGGGATAAAAAAATAAATAAAAAGACTCTAAGGACTTAACACAAAAGGACCTAGGGACTAATTGACAAATATACAAATACACCTAGACCTAGACCATATCCCTATAAATTAATACACCAAGTACCCTAAAGGGAGACTATCAGCAACCGCAACAATACAGACCCCAGCCTCCCCGCTTCACGTTTTCTTTAATCTACCCCCATCCTGTAAATTCGAACGACCCCAAACGACCCTCCCCCATCGGTTCATCCAACTCTATCCACCTTCGCAAACCAGTAGCCCCTCGCCGGATTAACGAGCTTCGGCCTCTCCCTCGTCACACCCGACCCCAGACAACCCTATAACTCATCTCTCACCAAGCAGTGCCAAACTCGCCGGAGAAACAGCCATCGCCGGCTTTCCTTGTACCACCACTCCTGCTGCCCAGAAACGAACACACACAGCAGAACGCTGGATATACACTGAAGGAGCGCCGCAAGAGAACGATATCCCAGCCTCCACTCACTGAAATTCGCCGGAAAACACAATCGTACACTCCGACCAGCCAACAGTATTTCTTCAACAACAAAAGGCCCTAATGAAAATTCCCAAAAAAGATTAGAGTTCTTTAAGCTTATTATTTCCATTTCTGTTTCGATTTACTTCATGGACTTCGACTAAAGTTTGGTTCTGTGGTCGTCGTCGATTTGAGCTGAGGTGACGATTCATAGTGGCTCGCAATTCCATTCGAGTTTTGGTTTGAGTTAGTCGTCGTTGCTGCTCGCTGTAGGTTTCGATCGAGGTTCCGAGTTTGATTCTGGTGCGAGTTCGAGGTCTTGTTCACGATCTTGTTACCTATGAGCTTCCAAATAGTCCAAGCATTTGAATTGTAAATTCAGCTGAAGGTTCATTTTCTTATTCTAATTTCTAAATATTTTCTCTTTTTTCCCGTTATCAATCTTCCATGATTTTGAATGATATATAAGTAGAAGCTTGCAGCATTGAAATGTGTTCTGCTCTCCAACGTGCTCATGTGTTTATTAACTCATAAAATTTCTCCATTTCTGCAGAAGTGAATATATGTTTATTGATTATATAACCATTCTTAATATAGAAGAAGAAGCATCGAGCAGAAGCAGAAGTTTAGATACTTAATCTAAACTCAAATTTTAATAAATTAGTTTTTATTTGCAAAAGATATCTTTGATAATTCAAGAAGCTTAGTGTGATAAAATTATTATGATTTTAGTGTCTTGCTTCATAGTGATTATTGCTAACAGTTTGGTTATTCTGAAAAGTAAAAGTTTGGCTTATGCTGATGTAGTGGGTCTTGTGGAAGCTAGGTAATATTAATAATCCATTAATTGATGAATGTTTTTAGCAATGATATAATCATCCCATAACTCTTAATCTTCCAATAATCTTAAACTAGTGTAGAAAATATTATGAACATCCGTAGTTTGCTTTAGTCGAGTGCAATTTTTTAAAATAAATTGAGGTGTGCCATATTGAATAACGAATGGTTTATGGCCCTCCGAGCCTTTAGTTTAAATATCCTTTAAAATAGAATCGAGGTGCTCCGCTCCAAATAAAATCATAATCGCGTGGCCCTCGTTTAATTAATGTTCAAATAAGCCTTAGAATTCGAGGCGTGCCATTTAACAAATTTCATGGCCCTCGCAAAGTCCAAACGCGTAGTTGCTTTAGGCGCGTGTTTAATAAATTTACCTTCTTAAACTTGGGTGCACATATATGTGACCCAAATCCAAATCCCAACGAAGTTAAAATATGTCAAAAATTGCGGGTGCATTTATGTGACGTGGTTCGAGAAGTATTTTAATGACGTTGCTATCTTCTTTAAAAAATATGAATAAAAGCGGTTAAAAAGTTAAATTTGCACATAGGTTCACAATTGTATAAAATCAGATAATTAAGCCAGATATGACAGTTGAGCGACTGTGCTAGAACCACGGAACTCGGAAATGCCTAACACATTCTCTCGGGTTAACAGAATTCCTTACTCGGATTTCTGGTTCGCAGACTGTTGACAAAGTCATTCTTTTTCTCGATTCGGGATTTAAACCTGTGACTTGGGACACCATAAATCTCCCAAGTGGCGACTCTGAATCTCTTAATAATATAATCCCATTTCGATTGTCACTTCAAGTTGGAAATAACTTCCTTTATTATACACTTCGAGGTGGTGTGTAAAAAAGAAGGTGTGATAGCTCTGGCGACTCTGCTGGGGAAAAGAACCCACAACTTCGGTTCAGGGTTCGAGAATTCGAGCTTGAAATAATTGTTGTATTTGGCTTTGTTTATTATCTGATTTTATTACATGTTTGGGACTAATGTGCAAAATGTTGCTTTTTACCGCTTTGATATTATTTGAATTGTATATATAAAACTGTTACGAAACCTCTCTCTTCTCACCTCCGGAGATGTGCTCGCTGGTCGAGACTCCCTATTCTAGGATATGTGTACCCAAAATAACAGATCATCTTGATGCATCCTATGTGCTACAAGTTGCATTTATCCAAGGGTAAAAGGGTCGTTTGGTGGACCAATGATAGTTGAGGGCAAATGAAGAAAAAAAAGAGAGAAAAAAGAAGAGAAAAAAAAGAAAAAAAAGGGCGGGATGTGAAAATAAAGCAAGTAGGGCCCAGTTTTATTTTGTTATATTTTTAATTAAGGAAAAAGAAAAATATATATACATGAAAAATTCAAATTTTTTTTTTACACTTTTTCATTATTTTCAGTAAATCAAAAAAATAAAAAAAAGGAAAAGAAAAACCAAAAGGTTTTGCATGTTTCATCATTTTTCAAGAAAAAAGCAAAAATATATTTCTCTACATTAGTTATTTTTTAATTCTCGCCCGTATCCAAGCTGCCCGAACTACGCATACCTAATTCTCGTCTTTCGGGGCGTGATACGTAGGGAACCCACATAGGGTCCGGTCTTCCTAGTAAATCTTAGGTTCTTGGCTTTGCGGGGTCTTAGCCAAATTTTTCACTCTTAGCCATCTTTTGGCCAAATAAGTCATTTTGCAATAAATAAATCATGTCTTACTTGTGTCTAATAGTGGGTGTTATTGTCTCATCTAGTGTTGGTTTGAGTCTTTTCATACAGGTATGGATTTACTTGCCGGAGTTTGGGCATGGCAGAGTATCAGGACCATCTAGTCAGTATCGTTCATTCAGGATTGGATCAAAAGAAGATTTTCTATTTCTTTTAATGTTATATTGTCTTTTTATCTTCTAATTTTGTATAGTAATGTCGAGGTTTTATTATTATTGTATTTACTATTTTGCATTTGAATAGGTGTGTAATAAATCAAAAATCCAAAATAAAAAAGAGAATTGCATTTTACATTTTCGTTAGGAATTTTCTTTAGAATACTAATTGTAGAAATGAAAAACAAACAAACAAACAAACAAACAGTTTGAGGTGATTTTTCCTTTAGGCAATTAATATCTAGGGCTTAAAATAAAAATTATTTTTATATTTTCTTTACTATATTAGGACAAAAAATTCAAAAAGAAAAAAAAAGAGGAAGAGAATTTCCTTTAGTACCTTTTTAAAAGCTTTCTTTAAGGTGTTAATTTCAAAATCCAAAAAGATTTTCTTTTAAGATGTTTCTTTGGGAAATTAATGAAAATTGAAAAAAAAAGAGTTTCTTTATTTTTATTAGAACTTTAGGATATTGTACATAGAAAAAATATATATGCTTTATTTTTATTTATCATTAGAATTTCTTCTTTAGGCAATCAAAATTGAAATCCAAATATTTTGTTTTATCTCTTTCGTTGCTTGTTTCGAAATCTTTCGTCAGGATATTAAACGAAAATTCGAAATGTTTTTCTTTGGTTTATTATTTGGACTTCATTTCAGAAAAGAGAATCAAAAAATATTTTTCTCTTGTAGGACTTTTCCTTAATAATTACTGATATAGTCTTTGTTTCAAAAAGAGAAAAAATGCTCGTTAAGCTTGAGTTTAGAATTGGTCATAGAACATTAAGTCTAGAAAATTCAAAAAAAATAATTTGCTTCTTTCATTTCTCTTTTCTCATCAGAGTAGTCATTAAAGTAAAAAAAGAAAAAAAAATGTTAGTTTGTTTACTTTATTCCTGTTCTTCTAGAACTACACAAAGATCTGATTCATGCGGGGTCATGATACGTAGGCAATCTACATAGGGTTCGATCGAATTATTTTTTTTATTATTAAAAGAAAAAAGGAAAAAAAGAAATAAAAAAAGGTGTCATTATGGGACGTGAAAATGAGAGGAAAGAAAAGAGTGATAATTAGAAAAAAAAGGAAGGAAAATGATCAAGCAAGTGCTAGAAAAGCAAAGAAAGAGAGGATTGAAATGAAAAATTGGGATGATGCCAACTGACCTTCGTACCCTCGAAGCCATTTTAGAACCGATAACTGTGACTAGGTGCATTGCACGCAATGTGAGATTTTTGCTGTTAAATGCCCTAACGCTAACGTGATGGCTTTATTTTGTTATATTCATAGCAGAAAGGTGGTTGATTTGTGGCTTTAAAGTGATAATTTCTTTCTACAAAATAAAGTCAAAAGGCAATGGCAGACAACAACAAAATCGGGTTGGTTGATACCGGGGCCCGAAAGCACCGCTTCCCCACGGGGTTCAAAGTGCCAAAATTTAACTTGTGTGATGGGTGTGAGATCCGATAGCCCACCTAAGGGTCTATTGCAGTAAAATGAGAGTTGTTGGAGAAAAAGATGACTTGATGATGGCATATTTCAGTGAGAACCTGACTGGTGTAGCTTTGGACTGGCATACTCATCAAGATGTTGGTAAGTGGCATATATTGGGCGACCTGGACCAAGATTTTGTGCGGCGCTTTCAATACAAATCAGGCCTTACCCTAGACCGCTCCTCCCTATCTAAAATGGAAAATGCCGGAAGAAAGCTTTAGGGAGTTTGGGCTCAGATGGGGGGAACACAAAGGCAGAAAGGTGATTTCATGCCCATCGGAGAATCCTATACAAGTTTGTTTGAAAAGCTAAAGCATTCTGGCCTGATTGAGCCGCTCCTCGGATATACTCTAAACACATATGCAAAAGGCTTTGATCCTGTTGCGCGGTGCATGTACCACTCTAATGTCCAGGGGGATAGTATTAAAGATTGTCTCTCTTTGAAAAGGGAAATAGAGAGAATGATTCAAGAAGGGGTAGTTTTGGTCAATGAAGGTGATAGGGAGCATGCAAATCCTCTTGGGAACTCGTTGATTAAAGTTGATAATGGTCTTGGCAGTATTGATGCGAAACTGTAATGACCCAAATTCCATACCCGGTCGTGATGGCGCCTCTCGTAAAGACAAGTCCAGCCAACAACCCCAAATCCGCTCTTTAACAGCTATTACACATAAATGAATAGATAACCCAATTTATCGGCATTTTAAAGCTATTAAATCAATCCCAATACAACCTGACCGGGGTATCACAAGTCACGAGCATCTAATGAGTAGGGACTCTACTATTGGGCCCACAAAGTATATATATATACAAGATAAAACTGGAATTCAAAGATGGAATGCGGTGCCGCGAACGCTGGCGGTCACCTTGCTCAACTACCGCAAAATGGCCTTCAGTCCTGCTAATGACCCGTTACCGGGTGAACAAAACCTGCAACTGCACGCAAGGTGCAGGGAGTAAAGTGAGTACTTCCAACTCAGTAGTAATAAGAGAGAATAATAACTGAGTGATAAGAAAACACGTATGGGCACACCAAAATGCTATAAAAGACAGTACAACCCTTTGAGAA
>MU665419.1:16699-30538 GCA_026770625.1 Nicotiana glauca
AGAAAAGTTTGGAAAAGCAGAAGCTTGGAAATTGTAGAAGTTCAGAAAGGTTTCGAAAATCGACAGAACTGTTTAAGGAAATGTACAGTAGAGTTTTCAGAAGTAATGTGCTATAAAGGAAGAGGGATTTTGAAAACTGTTTTAAAAGTAACTTCATGAATAAAAGTTCAGACAGAGAGTTGGAAAAACGATTTTAGAGACAGAAACACAAGTTTAGAAAGTTGCAGACAGGTTTGGACGAATTTTGTTGAAAACGTTGAAAATAATTGTCACATTACTACTTATGTAACTTTAGGCGAACTTGAGATCCTATAGGCAGGATATCTACTTTGGTTTTATTGACTCATTACTATTTTTAAGCGTTTAAGGAAAGCGAGTATTGGATTACTCTACTTTTTGCCTATCTTTTTTGCATTTATATAGGCATGATTTCTATATGCTTGAATGAAAAAGAATGCAAAGCCTATAGACATGATCTCTAGATGATTTAAAGTATTAACATGTAGGCATGATATCTAAGTGGTCGATTTCAAACATTAAAACCCTATAGGCATGATATCTAAATGATTAAATTGCAACATGAATCCTATGAGCATGATATCTAAGTAATTAAACAACAATATTGATCCTATAGGCATGGTATCTACCCTTTAACATGTGCAAGCAAATATAAACACCTCCTATACCCTTTACTAATATACCCCCGAGTTCTTTTATACAGAATTATTACAGAACCAGAAGAAAGAAAGTAAAAAAAATACATCACGGCCCACAGCTGGATCCAAACTACCTAATGCAATCTCAATATCCAATAACATGTGTTTCACCAAATACGGATTCCATATTCCAAGGCCTTCTCTTATTCAGAGTGTTTCAAAGTTCCAAAGAGCTTCAAGAGCCCAGGCAATGCTCACACTCTGAAGAGTGAATATTGTAACAGAATAGTGCAAGTGTGGAATTACCAGCCCTCAAGCATCCAAGCTCAAAGGGAACTCCAGGGTCCCTAAGCATGGCTTACCAAAGGGGGTAGAACTTAAGAACTAGTAGTAAGTGCAAAGTGAGGGAGGAACCACAGCAGGAGGTGGTCATACACAGCCATGGTATAGACTGGCACACCCCTGACCCCTTGCCTGGATTTAAACAAATAAGAGCAGACTCTTAGAGAGTCAAACTCAGGTCTGAATGGTGATTAGGACACCACAAGACCCAAATTAGGGCTCAGCACATAAAGGGGAGTGGGAATGGGAAAGCAATTGAGTAAAGACTCAGGGGAGTCTAATTCTGGATCACAGACAGCAATTCAAAATGCTGGCATGATTCAGGACAATACTCACATACAAAGGGAATACGGGGAAGGGATTAAAAGCATAACAGATTTAAAACATAAAGAAAGAGGCATAACATGCTTGAATGTAATCACATAATGCAGGAAAGCATAAGTAAACACACAGGGAAAGAAGTGTAGAAGAGGAGGAGTGAACACATAACAAAGAGGGTGTTATTTAACTAGGAAAACATACCAGTTGCAAGTTTTAGAGCAGCAGAATAGCAACAGCAAACAAACAGCTAGGCAGTCAACAGGAACAAACTCAAGGAACTTCAACAAGTACTTGGGATTTTAGAGGAACTCCAGGTGATTCAGACAGCAGGAGAGAAAGGAGCAGAGTGCTCAACAGCAGTAGAGAAAATAGAGAGTAGTAGTAGTAGTAGAGTAGAGAGTAAAGAGTAAAGAGTAGAGAGTAGTAGTTTATTACAAAGGTACAGAAAGAATTTGTGGGAATTGTGTTCGAGTGATTGTGTAAAGCTGTTTTTGAAACTTTTTGTGTATGTGTCCGTCCGTAAAAACTCGTGTGTGTTGTGAGCTTTTATAGTGCAAAAACGAGTAGACAAGAAGGCAAGCAAATAAAATCTCATTCAATCAAATAAAATCTCCCTTAGTCAAAGGTATTTGATTTCAAACGGGAGTGGTAATTAAGGAAGGTAAAACCTTTCAGAGTAACATAATAAATGGCAAGTGCATACACAATCTATTTAAGGTAGGAAACTATAGTACACATTTTTTTGAAAGAATAAGGAAATAAAATAATCAAACAGTCAGAAATTCAAAAGCTTGAATGGACTTAGTCAGGAAAATAGGGAAAAGGCTGAGTTGTAAAAATCAGTAGCAAATCAATTAAGCCTTAGTAAAAGGGGATTGAAATCAATCACAAGCTAATAGAATCAATTCAGAAGAAAAACCCTCGTATATAAGCATGCTAACATCAAGCAAAGGAGAAGAGATCGGCATAAACAGTTTTTGAATCATAAGCAAAAGAAAAGCAGGTTTCCTATTTAGTCTATGAACTCAACTTGATTTTGACAGACTAGGGTTTATAGGGTAGAACCCTAGAACCAAAAGCCTGCAAGAATCAAAGACATATGTAGCAATCAAAAGCAGTAGAGTGAAAGCTTGTAAAGAACAAGTTTTAGGAAAACTAAAACTCAAACCAGTTAAGAGAAGAGATGCCATAGGAGTTTAGGAAACAGTGAAAGAAGCAAGTTCGATAACCCAAATAGATTCAGTAAAAGTAAACACTTTCAGTAGGCAAGATAGGCGTATAAACATGCTTGTAGAAAAATCAGTAGAAGTAGTAATAGAACAAAGGCAGAGAGACATGCATATTAAGAATCAAACGGAAACCCCCTCAAACATGGCATGAACATACAGATTCACATAAACAAAGAAGAAGAAGAAGAATAATCATTTTAGGATTTTGAAAACCCTAATTTGAACAGACTAATTTGAAGTGTAGACAACAATTCAAAGTGCTACCACGATTCAGGACAATACTCACATACAAAGGGAATAGGGGGAAGGGATTAAAAGCATAACAGATTGAAAACATAAAGAAAGAGGCATAGTATGCTTGAATGTAATCGAATAATGCAGGAAAGCATAAGTAAACACACAGGGAAAGAAGTGTAGAAGAGGAGGAGTGAACATATAACAAAGAAGGTGTTATTTAACTAGGAAAACATACCGGTTGCAAGTTTTAGAGCAGCAGAATAGCAACAGCAAACAAACAGCCAGGCAGTCAACAGGAACAAACTCAAAGCAGAGTGCTCAACAGTAGTAGAGAAAATAGAGAGTAGTAGTAGTAGTAGAGTAGAGAGTAAAGAGTAAAGAGTAAAGAGTAGATAGTAGTAGTTTATTGCAAAGGCGCTGAAAGAATTTGTGAGAATTGTGTTCGAGTGATTGTGTAAAGCTGTTTTTGAAACTTTTTGTGTATGTGTCCGTCCGTAAAAACTCGTGTGTGCTGTGAGCTTTTATAGTGCAAAAACGAGTAGACAAGAAGGCAAGCAAATAAAATCTCATTCAATCAAATAAAATCTCCCTTAGTCAAAGGTATTTGATTTCAAACGGGAGTGGTAATTAAGGAAGGTAAAACCTTTCAGAGTAACATAATAAAGGGCAAGTGCATACACAATCTATTTAAGGTAGGAAACTACAGTACACATTTTTTTGAAAGAATAAGGAAATAAAATAATCAACCAGTCAGAAATTCAAAAGCTTGAATGGACTTAGTCAGGAAAATAGGGAAAAGGCTGAGTTGTAAAAATCAGTAGCAAATCAATTAAGCCTTAGTAAAAAGGGATAGAAATCAATCACAAGCTAATAGAATCAATTCAGAAGAAAATCCCTCGTATATAAGCATGCTAACATCAAGCAAAGGAGAAGAGATCGGCATAAACAGTTTTTGAATCACAAGCAAAAGAAAAGCAGGTTTCCAATTTAGTCTATGAACTCAACATGATTTTGACAGACTAGGGTTTATAGGGTAGAACCCTAGAACCAAAAGCCTGCAAGAATCAAAGACACATGTAACAATCAAGAGCAGTAGAGTGAAAGCTTGTAAAGAACAAGTTTTAGGAAAACTAAAACTCAAACCAGTTCAGAGAAGAGATGCCATAGGAGTTTAGGAAACAGTGAAAGAAGCAAGTTCGATAACCCAAATAGATTCAGTAAAAGTAAACACTTTCAGTAGGCAAGATAGGCGTATAAACATGCTTGTAGAAAAATCAGTAGAAGTAGTAATAGAACAAAGGCAGAGAGACATGCATATTAAGAATCAAACGAAAACCCCCTCAAACATGGCATGAACACATAGATTCACATAAATAAGGAAGAAGAAGAAGAATAATCGTTTTAGGATTTTGAAAACCCTAATTTGAACAGACTAATTTTAAATGGGAAAATTAGGGAAAATCGTTAAAAAGCCGAATAGAGCAAAGATCTGCTACAGATCTAAGAAGATAAGGAAATAAAAACCTCGAATCAAGACTTTTAGGGTTTCTCAGAAACCATAGAGATGAGAAGGCCTGGAATGGTCTGGTCTCTGAATGAATCTGAACCATGGCTAAGTTTTTCAGAGCTCGAACATACCGGAACGGAGCCGGAGAAGCTAGGGGAGCTCAGGTCGGTGGAGTACTTGAACAGGTCTTTATGAAGGTTGAGCCTTTGAAAGCTCGAACAATCATGGCTTGGGGTGAAAGGGGAGAGAATATAGGTCGTCCATGGCCTGAGAAGCCATGGACACCGGTGTATTTTTGATCGGAGACGAAAGTGGGCTGTTAGGGTTTAGAGAGCATTTGATAGGAGAGGGGATTTGGGCAGCTGATTTGAGGGAAATGAGGGTTAGGTTAAGTCATTAGGAATTAAAAAAGGAAGGAATGGATGAGGGCCGTTGATCAAAATGATCAACGACCAGGATTAAAAGACGAAAACGGGCGGGTTGGACAAACGGGTAAAGGGATTAGGTTACAATGTAATTGGGTCGCCTAATTGGGCTGAATTGAGGTTAAAAAAATTGGGATCAAATGTGGTTAAAAGTGAAATGGAAATGGGCTGGCTTTTAAATAGCCATTTTTCCTCTTTTTAATTAATTAAAATAGTTAAAAATAATTTTAAAACAAACTGAAAAACAGTACTAATTGATAACATATAAACATTAATTTAAAAATATCTGGAGCAATTTTATAATTATAAAACGCGGTTAATTATAACATAGGCTATAATTACAATTTCGAACAATTTAGCTTAAAAAATATCAAATAAATTTATAAAAATATGCAAAAATCACCTTAATTATATTTGTTGCAAATATAAAGGTGGATAATAAATAGTTCATAAAAATGACAATTTAGGAATAATTATTGGGGTTTTACACTGTTAAAATAGACAATAACTTGATTCTAAAAAATCTTCAAAAATATAGGAAAAATACCAAAACTCTTGGGGATACTTATATATGCATATACATGCTATTTTGAAAGTATTTTGAATATAAAAATACATTGGAAAAAATTGGGTATCAACAATATTTATGTATACCTACTTGTAGCCTTTATGTGAAATTACCTTGTATGTTTGCTTGCTTTAAAGTCACAATTGTAACATGGCCGGGAACCACACTAGTGGATCTTGAGTGGTTCCTAAGACCTTCCCCTCGAGATAATTTCTATCCCTTACTCGAACTCTGGTTCGTCATCTCAAAGTCTTTCTTAAAGTGTCCTAATGCACTATAATCATTAGGTGACGACTCTCCAAATCAAAAATCTAATTCCCAAACAGGAATAGAGTTGTCTTTCCTAAATGTCGTAAACCCGATTTCTCGCTCATAGGGAGGGAAAAAGGGGGCGTCGACAGCATGTTCACCTCTTTAAGGTAATTAAGCAACATAAACGCAACCTAGGCAAATTTTAGGCCTAATAAGAGACATTTAATCGTGTTCTTTTGTCAGTTTAAGATTAACCGACTTTTCTAATCTGGAATCATGCCGCTCTTATTCTTGTCGTGGCTCTATGAATTTCACTCTTTTACTGAAAATCCCTCTCTATCTGAAAATCAGTTTCGTATCTACATACTCTCACTACTTTTCTGATTCTTTCTCTATAAAGCTTTCAAACTACTGGGTTATCTTTTTTCCAGGATCGTGTCTAATTAAACTATTGTATTTTCAAATCTCTACTTTTTCAAACGATGTTTTAAAAGTTCCCTTATCTTTTACTTTCTCAACTGTTGCCTTTAGTTGTATTTCTGAAAATCGAACATTTTTCGAGTCACTCAGTTTTAATTAAGCCTTCTGCTTTCACTGAAACTTACTTTTCAACATTCTTTCTTTTAAACTCTTATCTTTTTTTAAGACCTTAAATGTGTTTGAGACGTGCTAATTACATGTTTACTTACAGAGGGATCTTTGAGCCTCTTATTTGCTTTTGTATTATCCCTTTATGTGTAGTGATACTTGTTATGTATGTTCCCTAGCATTTTTTCCTTTAAACCTAAGGGTTCAGCCTAGTCCTTACCTTATAGGAATAGTGGTCCTAAATACCCTCTAGGACTTATAGGATGGGACAAGTAATAGCACGCAATAAACTTTTCGTGACCAATCCACACGTTTTAAAATAACCTTTACGGGATGGGAAGGGTAGAATATAGAGATGATGATCGATGCACTAATATCTTATGTAGCCCCTCTTTTGAGGAGTGATTATTGGGTATTGCATTGATGTGATCCATATTATTCACAAACCTAGGACCCCTCCCCTTTGTTTATTTTTTTAGAACTTATCTAATATCATTTCTTCAAAATTTTTGCCTTTGTTACTTTCAAACTTTCAACCTATTTTGCAAAACGTATGTGACAAGCCCCCTTATTTGAGCCTTGATTGTTTACTTGTAAAGTCACAATTGTAACATGACCAGGACTACACTAGTGGATCTTGAGGGGTGCCTAACACCTTCCCCTCGAGATAATATCTAGCCCTTACCCGAACTGTGGTTTCTTCAACTCAAACCCCTTCTTAAAGTGTCCTAATGCACTATAATCATTAGGTGGCAACTCTCCAATTCCAAAACCCAATTCCCAAATGGGAACTAGTTGGCTTCCCAAATGTCACAAGCCCGATTTCGACTTTAGAAAAAGGGGGCACGACAGCATGGCGACTCTGCTGGGGATTTCTTTAGGCTTTTACCATTGCATGCTACTTGTGACTTTATTGTCTCTTTAATTGCATTTATTTATTATATTTATTTCCTCTACTACGAAACTGACTTGGCTCTTCGTGTCTTTTCTTTCTTTAATGCTTTCTTTTACCATTTTCCTTCAATACTGTTGTAATTATGAGCAATTATTGTAATCATTATGAACGTGCAAATACGTGACAGCTTGTTTCATTATTGTAATTACATCTTCGACATAATATTCCACTCGTGCGAAACAAAATACCATAGCAACGCTTATATTGAGTGGTTGCGCCCTTCCGATATTATCACCCCCTAAATTTGGGAAAGGCATATTTGCGGTATAATCAATCGATCAACGGTGTAGTCGACGATTCCGTGCCTTTCCCTCTCGAGTTGTACGCTCAAGGGTACTGGTCTAATGCCCCATAGAAACCTTACTCTATGCAAATTGTGCATGAATCATGGTCAAATCTAGCCGAGTCGGTTATGTTGTCCACATGATGACTCTTTAAGGTTGCATTGTCCAAATTCCACCGGGTTTCCTCGAAACCCAAACGGACGCCACCATGTTCTGTGCATTTATTCGGAGAACTAAATGCTTATCATGCTAATTGTTGATAGTTAATAGTCGAGTCTGGTGGGGGGGTAAGGGCCTAACATCCTTTTTCTTGTAAAAAATGAGGCACGAGATCCCCAGATTTTGCATGGTCACCAACATACACCCAAGGTTGCTAGGCTGGTGGGAGGACCTTCACTCGAGTGATCAGACCCTTGTCCGCAAATATTTGGTAAATTTGCCTTCTCTTTTGGAAATCCAACCCGACAACAAAATCATAGAGGCTGCTACGCTATTCTGGGATATTGGTAGGTCAGTGTTTCATTTTGGGAACATTGAAATGACTCTTTTGCTAGAGGAAATAGGAGGATTAGCTGGTATTCCATGGGAGACTCCGGGACTACTTATGCCAAAAAATTGCAAGGGTAGGGGTTTCCTCAAGATGATGGGTTTGAAGAAGAAACTAGAGTTGACTTGTTTGAAGGATTCTTACATACCTTTTGATTATCTGTACGAGAGGTATGGCTATAGCAAGTCCTACCGCACCTACTAGGATGGATTCGCCCTTACCTCTTTGGGGCATATCCACAGAAGGGTCTTCGTTTTTATGTTTTGCTTCCTAGGGATTATAGTGTTTCCTATGAAGAAGGCTAGGATCCACACCAGACAGACCATGATAACTAGGGAATTAATGGAAGGAATCGACGGACAGCCTTTTAGCATAGTGCCTATGATCGTCGCAGAAATATATCGGACCCTGGAGAAATGTCAACGAGGGGCCAAGCACTTTAAGGGTTGTAACCTGCTACTCCAACTCTGGCTCGTGGAGCACCTTCAAAAGGGTGAATATCGGCAAGATATTTTGCACAGAGACTGGGATGATCATATCACCTTCCATTAGCCAAGGCGGATGAACTATATGCCCAACACGTTTGCTCGACCTGAAAATGCCAAAGGGTCGGTAGAATTGTTTGACAATCTAAAAGAGGACAAAGTACAATGGATGTTTGAATGGTTCCCTACTAAAAAGTTCATTACCCGATCCGGGGAGGCACCTTTCCTCATACTTATCGGTCTGAGGGGAACTTACCCTTACGTTCCTCTCTGAATTATGAGACAGGCAGGGAGGAAGCAGATTATACCTAGGGTCAAAAAGATGAGCCACTTCAGAACCGACTTTCAGGATGACGATAGCCCATACAAATGCCAAGCTCAACACATGTGGCATTGCAAAATCATCCTGGGAAGGGATTCTATTGAACCAGACAGGTATCACGCTAGCTATGCTCCATACTATCTGGATAGGTTGGAAGACGACCGAGATGGGATAAGACAACCAGGGTTTGTTCGAGGCCACAGGATTATCGACGAAAGGGCTGAAGCGTAAGTCAAATATAACCAACTTCGCAAGAGGGTTCGAGAAAGCGAAAGTGAGCATCAGGAAATTCAAGAAGCTTATCAAAAGCTGATAGAGGAATGGAAGGATATGGCTATTTGCTCCAACAAACGACTGGGATATTTAGAACAAGGTATAGTGGAGCTGGAAGGAAAGTTCATCAAAAGGATCGAAGACTGTCAAAATGCCAAGGGAAATGCGGGCAGACATTTGGCCCGAGCTTATTTGCTACTAGGACTTCGCGAGATGATGAAGCTGCTGGAGGGAGCTAAAAATGCCGAATCTGGGGAAGGTCCATCTGGAACCAGGTAGTTAGGAGTCCTTCTTTTTTGCTTTCAATGTAATAAGGCCATTGGCCATTAGTGATATTTTATTTTTCTCTATTTTAGTGTCATTTTGGGATTCGTCTTATTATTATGAATATAATGAGGCATTTAGCATTATAAGTTCTCTGAATTAACTTGTCGCTAGGCCTACCTCGGGCACAACGAGGCTCCCCAATTAGGACACGATATATATTTCTGCATTGTGTGTTTAAATACTGTAGTGTTTCCTCCTCATAATCCACACACACTTGTTACCATTGTTGTTTTTCTTTTATTTTTATTCCCTTCCCCAAAAGGTTAGTTAGTGCACTCTGGCAACATCATCATACTCCACAAGATCCAAGAGCCCTCCACCTCCTCCTCCTCCGAGTCCTATCCAAAATAAGAACAAGGGAAGAATGGGAGATTCAAGCGCCAGAAAGGAAATTGAAAGGGTAAAGATTCATCAGGGTACCTCGATTGCCAAGGAGACTACTTCCCAGCTCGAACAAAAGTTACTAAAGTTTCAGGAAGAATTGGACAAAGTTCGGAACTTGGCGAATTTTTCATTATCTCTCACCGCTCCCGATATCAATTTTCCCAACACCCAAAATCCCGCACCTCCTCAGAAAACCCCTAACACAGAAACAACCCACTCATACTCAACATTGCAACACATGCCACACTTCCAACAACACTCCATTGCTCATTCCTGAACCGACAAACACCATAAATGATCATCTCCACAACACCCCCATCTATGTGGAGACCATACCCCACTATACTCAGCCAATCTCACGTGCACCTGAGTCTGATGACAAAGAATCTTTTATCAGTAACCTGGCCGCAGAATTCAAGAAGTTGACTAGCCGAGTACAAGGTGTCGAAGGAAACAAATGAATTGAGGGATTGAATTATGAGGACCTTTGCATTCAGCCAGATGTCGAACTTACTGAAGGGTACAAATCTCCTAAGTTCAAAATTTTTGATAGCACAAGGGATCCCAGAGTCCATTTGAGGACGTACTGTGACAAGCTGGTAGGAGTCGGAAGGGATGAAAAGATCCGTATGAAACTCTTTGTGAGAAGTCTGAAGGGGGATGCTTTATCTTGGTACATTAGCCAAGACCCCAAGAAGTGGACAAGCTGGGTAGGTATGGCATCCAATTTCATGGACAGATTCAGATTCAATATAGAGAATGCATCACACGTATTCTACATCCAGAATTTGAAGAAGAAACCTACAGAAACATTCCGTGAGTATGCTACTCGTTGAAGATTGGAGGCTGCTAAGGTCATGCCAGCCTTAGAAGAAGAACAGAAGAACAGATTTTTTGTTCGAGCCCATGACCCACAATATTATGAGAGGTAAATGCTGATCGAGGGCCAGAAATTCTCCGATATTGTCAAGCTAGGGGAAAGAATCGAAGAAGGTATTAAAACTGGTATGGTCACCAACCTTGAAGCACTACAGGCTACTAACAAGGATCTACAGTCTGGTGGCACGTCCAAGAAAAAGGATGTGAGTGCCGTGATAGTTTCACATAGGACAAAATCCCCGATAAATGTAAGGCCCCGAAAATTTTCGCTAAGTAATTTAGGATTGTGTGGTGTCGCGTAGGCTTATTATAACATTTTTAGGTGCTATTAACATGGTGTAAATCCATTGGATTTGGTAAGTATGTGTATAATTCTTATGGTAAGTAATTTGGGGTCCAAGGAAAGGCCAAAGTCTAAAAAAAAATTGGAAAAGTCCATAATAGGCTAAAATTCCCAATGATCTTGCACTAGTCCCTACTATGAACGAGAATATATAAATATATATAAGGTTTCAGGTGATGGATAACCTATCAAATGAGAGTTCTTCGATTCTAGTTTCCAACTCTTCAAACCGTTTGTCATTTGGACATTCCTACACAAAGTTATGATCAAATTACCAAAAGCTGGAAAAATGCGAGTCTGTGTGAAATCTGCGATCGCAGATTGAACTCTGCGGACCTCAGATCCATTCTGCGATCGCAGAATGGTCGTAGAATGAGGCAGAACAGCCCAGTTCTGGGCAACAAGTTCTGCAATGTATCTGCAGCCCGCATACCCATTCTGCGGTACCATAGTTGACAGCGGAGGGTTAATTTTCTAATTTTTATAACCGACCCCATTTTGATATATAGCCTTTGGGGTCATTTTCTACTGATTTTAGAGAGAGATGAGAGCATTTTAAGAGGTAAGATTCTATACCCTAGGTTTTAATTTTGAGTTTGGAGTATAAGATGGGGTATTGAGGTATCATTATTGGGTGTAATGCTATTAAGTATACATGCATGTACAACTTAGGTTTATGAAAAGATCGTTTAACATAAATAAGTAAAGATTGGGTTAGGGAATGAAGAAAATCTTGAAAAGGGGATTTGAAATCAAGATGCTCAACTAGTATTTGATAAAATTCTCAAATGAGCTAGAATTATGAATATCTTCCTAATTTGTGTTCAATTTTGCTATGTCCGAATAGATTGAAGTTGCTAGAATTTTCGGAATATCGTAGTAATTAAAAGAAAACTCAAGAAAGGTATGTATGGCTAAAACCCCCTTTTTATTAGAGATTGAGCTTCGTCGTCATTTACGAAACTATGGTAAGAGTTGAATTGGCTAGTGTATTGATTGTAATTACGCATCAATTGATTTGCATATTTCTATACATATTCGTGAAGGATGTGCCTCAATGTGAATAATGTGTCAATCTTGACAGTTAGATAATGATGAAAGTACTGTTATGTGTTGAAATACTTGGGCTATATGCCAACATTAAAACAAAGAATTATTCATGCTAGCTTTGTGCTCACTTACCTGTGATTGCAACTTGAATTATCCTTGATATATGTGTCTATGATCACAACTTGTAAAATGAATATTGAAAAGGGGAAATGATGTGATGATGGTGACCATGAGTGCCCCATGAATTTTTATGATATGTGTGGGATAAAGATTGGAAGTATTGACTAATGAGAATGGGATAATGCCTCTAATGAGGTGACCTAGCCGATCGGGTCGTGATCGGACACCATGCTACAAACATGGTGGTAATGTACTGATATTGAATTCCGGATAAGGGAAATGGAATATTGATTGAGAGTAATGTCTCCAATGAGGTGACCTAGCCGGTCGGGTCGTGACCGGACTCTGATCGAGATGGCGGTGGTAATGAGAATAGTGGTGAACACGTGATAGATATGCCCAAATCTATGTTATGGAAATTGTATGAAAGATTATATGAATTTTTTCTTTGATTTTCCCGTATTAATTTCTTGTATCTATTTGATAGTTCTTTCCGGTAAAATGGTGTTTAGTTATACATACCAGTACAATTCAAATGATGTCCCTTTTACCGGGGGTGCTACATTCGTGTTATGATTGTAGGTGGTTCTATTGCAGGTACTCTAGTCGCGCTCCTTGGATTTTGGGGAGTGACAAACTTGGTATCAGAGCCTAAGGTTTTAAAATGTCCTAGGATGTCTCGGAGCCGTGTCTAGTAGAGTCCTTCTTATCGGTGTGTTGTCGACCGCATATATAAGTTGGAGGCCATTCAGACATTTGGGAATTTCACCCTTCTTTGATACTCAAATCGTGCAATAGAGCTCAAGTTAGGGATCTGATTTCCTCTCTAAGTCTTATTCTCAAGATTGATACTTTTGATGCCACACTCTGCGAAGTTGAAGCATGTAAGGAGCGATTGATCCCACAATTGAGTCCGAGTGAATTACCCAAGGACTTGTTAGAAGAATGTGTTGAGCCATGGAGGGGTTGGTAGAACTTGTTGTTAAGGGGAGTACCCTTGTTCCTACTAATGTCACTGCACCACTAGATCATGTAGTATATCATCAGTATGTAGGGCTAAAACCCCGTCTTTTAGAAATTGAGCTTCCATGTTGCCCGCGTAAATGTTATAAGTTCAAAATATAAGTGATGCAGTACTCGTTTTATTATGTTAAGCGAATTATTGTTGTACAAATGTATGTGGTAGGTACTTATTCATGTGTTTAATATGTTATTCTTGGTAAATGAGGATATATGAAGAATGCGAACTATGTGCTAAAGTGCCTAGACTTAAGGTCAAGTTTAAATTGAGATTTGATGCCAAATTGTGTGAGAAAAAAAAACTCATTATGGTAAATTCCTCCAAAATGTCCTTATGTGTACCAAAGGTATTTGATTGATTGTGTCTGGTTCTTGGTAAAGTATAAAGATATATTGAAGTGAAGTAAGTGACTGTGTAAATGTGGTAAAACTGAATGTTGGATTCTTGCTGTTGTTGATACTTTACATGAATTGGTGTTGTGACCCGATGTTGTGAAAGATGCATTCCAATATTATCAACGTGCTATTATGACAACTTAAAAAAAACAACGGTGCAAGGAATATGAATCATGTATTGAAATGCTAAGACCTTAAATTGAAATTGGAGATGCATATATTATGTCAAACTATGTGAAATCCTCTGTGTATAGAGATGTTGAAATAAGTCAAATGACTTTGAGAAATAGAGTATGGCCAATATGTCGAGAACTCGAATTGTAATTGTA